>CAUYSK010029083.1:0-13683 GCA_963575035.1 Avahi laniger | reverse complement strand
CGAGACCCCGTCTCTACTAAAATTAGAAAGAAACTAATCGGCCAACTAAAAATATATAGAAAAAATTAGCCGGGCATGGTGGCGCATGCCTGTAGTCCCAGCTACTTGGGAGGCTGAGGCAGGAGGATCGCTTGAGCCCAGGAGCTGGAGGCTGCTGTGAGTTAGGCTGACGCCACGGCCCTCTAGCCTGGGCAACAGAGCCAGACTCTGTCTCAAAAAAAAAAAGAAAGAAAAATACTCCTCCTTTTTCCAACTACCTGTCTGTGTGGTCAGATTTTCTTCAGTTACAACAGGAAAAAAGATATGAGAATCTAGCTGTCCTCAATTAAACCAGGCATTAAAGAGATCTGTAAAAATGTAAAACAAAGACACTCCTCACTAAATACTTTGTTTTAAAAAAATATAGTTATTGTTTATAAAAATGTTACTTACAATGATATGTGATATTTATTATTTTTAACGAATACTTTAAAACTTCTCGGTTTTAAGTTTCTAACGCACTAAGTATCGACAGACCAAACCCACATAAAAAACACGCGGACGCTGGCACTGCCGTCTCGCGTTGACCCTGGCACCCAGAGTGGCCGTGTCCCGCTCGCCGAGTCTGCAAAGCTAACGCCTTTGCCCAGCCAGACCGGAAACCAGGTCTCTTGACCCCAAAGCCCGTGCGTTTAATTGCTCTACTCTACCAAGTCCGTAAGTAGGTGTCAGAACTTTCCATAAACACGTCAAGCCGCGGGATGTACAGAACAGTTGACATTTCAGAACCGCACGACTTACTTTATATATCTCTTCGTACGTTTCTTCATCAATTTCGATAGTGGTCACGGTTTCCTCCACGTCTCCCAGTATCATGTTTAGATGTTGATCGTAAGCCTGGAGTGGAAAAGTGAGAGACCCAGAAATTTAATAACCAAATCACGAAGCAACGGACAGGGTTATAAGATGCCAATAGCTCAGTTACAGGTAACGCGCTTGATACTTACACCACGAACTTCTACACGTAAATAAGAATAATCCTGCTGTACTAATATACTAATATTCTTCCCAAACCATTTAATGGTAACTGAATTGACCCGATAAAATATGAAACTGTTGACGTGGCCCAAAACGAATTTACCGAAAATAACTTGAAATTATTTTCTAGGTATCCACCCTACTTGCTATCCAAGGCAGTGACATCATCATTATATTTAATTATGAAAAGTTTCAAATTCATCACCTATCGGCAGACTTCCTTCAGCTCCACCTGCGGCAGTATGACGATACAGAAAAAGAGATCGAGTCCTGTGTTAACTGCTAAGACGACGGCACCGTGGTCTTCGGAAGGCACCCAGCAGACTGACACCGCAGAGGTGAAGCAGAGCCACGCCCTGCACGTTTACAACCCACCCGGGACGCGGACGTGTTCGGCGCCTGTGGCTCAGTCGAGAAATGCTGCGCTGAAGACGCTCGGTGCAAGCTCCGAGGTTTACGTTTTACTGGAAGGTGAACGTCCTGGGGCCTCGTCCAGAACTCACTCACGTTTACGCCTAACAAAGCACTAACTGGTTCGCCTGCTCGCGTCAAAATAAAAGCAGCTCGCCAGCCGTCTGGGGACCTGCCGGGCGGGGCACCCCAACAAGAACAAACACGCCTGCTCGAGGGGCAGGAAACAGAGAGTGGGGGACAGTCCGTGGAGACGCGGTCACGTCTACACGGGGAACTGAGGAAGCCTCCAAGCGCGAACGCGTTTGTCCTGGGGGGTCTCTCCGTGTGCGGCGGACTCGGGCAATCGAGCTCCAGCCTATCTTTCTTCCCCGAGCTGCTACGATTCCATTCCTGGAGGCCAGCTGTAGATCGAGACGGCTGTCTCCCTAGTCCCCACGTCCTTCCCCGGCCCAGCGGTTCCTCATCGTTAGGTTTTACGGAAGGTGGCACCACAGGACTGAAGAGCAGGGCCGAGATCAGGCTGCCCAGATTCAGAGCCTGGCTCCCCCTCTACCGGCCACCTCACCTTGAGCAGGTGACCGCATCTTTCTGAGCTCGAGCTTAATTCAGCTGCAAAGCAGGGACAATTATTAATAGTGCCAACCCTCCGAAGGTAACAGAGATTAAAGATTAAATGAGACAGCACATACAAAACACTTAGAATCACAGTACCTGGGGCATAGCTGATGCTCAATAAACGTCGGCTACCTTTAAGAACTTCAGGACAGAGTGACGGTAATGAAAACAACACACTCAGGAAAATAACGACTCATCGATGAGGGGCAACACCTTCGGCGTACTCTTTACAACAGATGGGATCACGTCAAGGGACCGGTTCTATGGCAATATTTGCAGATACGCACAAAGAAATACGAAATGCTATCGCAGCATTATTTATAGTGGTGAGAAGTGGAAAATGATCTATGTATCTCCACTATCATATATGTATCCTGTGTAATCACTAAAAAGAACAAGGGAAATTTATGTGTACTCGTGATCTGTGATTTTCAAGAAAGATTAAGTAGAAAGAAAAAATGGGGAAAAATGTGTATAGCAAGATATTTTTTTGTGGAGGCGGTACACACAGTGCAAATACATGCCTATGAACACGTATGTATAAATACACAGAGAAGACAGCCCACTTTTTAATAGGGCTACCAAGAGAGGAAACGGGATTTCACGATTTACTCTATGTATTTCTGTGCTGCTTGGCTTTTCATAACAAAAATGTGTATATGCAATTAAAAAAATGTAAGTAAGCATGGAGAACAAATGTTATTCACAAATGAATAGAAGGGAAAAACTGAAGGGCATGGAAATGCTCTATAATACATACATTGCTATCGAGAGAAAACTGTGAACAATACGAATAAAATACAGTTTATCAGGTTTACAGAAATACGTCTTTCTACCTCCCTCTCGTCCACATTTCGAAATACTCTTTCGCACTGGACAGTTTCTACATTTCAAGGGCGTGGGGGAAGGAAGGGACGACAAGCGGACCGTCTGACTTCAAGGTAACCGGATAAACTGACTTACGTGTAATCTGCCTCGAAGCTCTCGGTCATTTCTCATCTTCACGTAAATTCGCTCGTCCAGGCTGAGCCTGATAAGATCAAGGGGCTCCTCGACGGTGTTGGTGGTTTGTTGCTGATAAAAGAAACGGGCTGAGTAAGTGCTAAGATAGTGCGGTGTTCAAATCGCTGCTATGCTGTGTGACAGTGGGTAAGTTACTTAACCTCTCTGTGCCTCAGCCTCCTAATGCGCAAAATGGAGATAACAACAGCGTTTACCGACGACTGCTGTCGTGAGGCTTAAATCTTAGAACAGCGTCTCTCACACAGCAAGGGCCACGCAAATGCGAGTTAAACCATCCACACACAGGAAGGAGTTACACACCAAGATAATCACGACTGCACTTTTGCTCCATCGAAATCCAAACTGCCTGCCTCGATTTCAGGATACGGGGGAGTCCATCTCAGGGACTTTAACCTTATTTCAAACAGCATTCGAAAACCATTCACTTAATGCCTACCTCACACTAGTCAGAATGCTAAGCACAGGTGAAGGTTTAAATTACGAATTTAAGTGATTATGAATTCAGCCCAGGCAGGTTGAGCTCAGGCTGCAAACCGGCCATGGAGATGAATATACTCAGCAGGCGGCACAGAACACCGGTCAACGCTGGCACTGGAGTCCGGCAGTCGGGGTTCAGCTCCCGGATCTGCCTCGACACTCAGGGACTGAGATTAAAAATCGTGCCATCTCTAATTCTCAGCCTCCTCATTTCTGAAATCACCCTAATTCGGGGCCCTTGTAACGTATTTAAAACAGTACCCGGCAGGCCGGGCGCGGTGGCTCACGCCTGTAATCCTAGCTCTCTGGGGAGGCCCAGGCAGGCGGATTGTTTGAGCTCAGGAGTTCGAAACCAGCCTGAGCAAGAGTGAGGCCCCATCTCTACTAAAATTAGAAAGAAATTAATTGGACAACTAAAAATATATAGAAAAAAAAAATTGGCCGGGCACGGCGGCACATGCCTGTATTCTTAGCTACTCGGGAGGCTGAGGCAGGAGGATCGCTCGAGGTCAGGAGTTCAAGACCAGCCTGAGCAAGAGCGAGACCCCGTCTCTACTAAAATTAGAAAGAAATTAATTGGACAACTAAAAAAATATAGAAAAAAAAATTAGCTGGGCACGGCGGCACATGCCTGTAGTCCCAGCTACTCGGGAGGCTGAGGCAGGAGGATCGCTTGAGCCCAGGAGTTGGAGGCTGCTGTGAGCGAGGCTGACGCCACCGCACTCACTCTAGCCCGGGCAACAAAGCGAGACTCTGTCTCAAAAAAAAAATAGTACCCGGTAAACAGAAAATACTTAGAAAAACTGTTCCCATTATCACTATGATCAAAGAACTATCGGCAAACACAGGTTTCAGAGGTCAGAGCTGGGATGAACTGGGGTCGTCCCCATGGAAGGGACGGTCGCAGCCTTGATGGCAGGATTATTCCAGGAGAGCTTCTCCGGTGAGTGCATGAGGTCAGCGGGGGAAGGTCACAACTGCAACGGCTCCAAAAGGCCGGAAAAGAGAGAGAAAGAAAATTCTGACCTCAACAGGTTTTTGCTAACAGACCGGGGACCGGATCGCTGGGTCACAGCCACAGTGCCCTTGGGGAGCTCATTCCGGGGCGCAGGGGCGCGTGCGTAAGTAATTACGGTATTATAACAGCATGCACAGGACAGTATTTACCGCCACCTAAGCCTCCGTCTGGGATGCCCACCGTCCTGACCTTCGTCCTGTCGCCCCAAACACTGCCTTTTCCGCCTTTTCCAAGGGGTTCCCCTTCCCGCCCAAGAATCCATTCGCTCGGCATTCGCGGACTGTGTCTGACACCCAAGGCCGGAAGAGAGAACCAGCCACGATCCTCTCCGAGAACTCACATTCCAGTGGGGAAAGACACCCATTAAACACCATGCAGATAAAGGTAAAAAAGAAGAAGAAGCAGCGACGAGGGTGACCAATAAATAGCTGCCGGGCGGACTGCGAACAAAAGCCCTCCGGGCCGGCGACACAACTCGGAGGGAGCGCGGCGCCGGAACGGACGGGACAGATTGGGCCACGGGGACGCGGGAAAGGAGGAGGCAGGACGGGAGAAGGCAGCCCCGCCACGCAGGGCCAAGGCCGGGCGCGGGGAAGCTGCTCCGGGCGAGCGACTCGCGACACACTCACCGGGTCCACGTCGTCCGCCATGTTTCAAACCCTGCGCCCTTTCCCGCCTCTCGCGAGAACCCGCGAGCATCTCGGGCAGCGTGAGGGCGCAACGCACCGGAAGTAGAAATGTGTTTTGCCCCGTTCTTCCTCCTCGCAGTTTGCAGCGGCTACAGAGGCTGGGGCGGAGCTTCGCCTGGGGGGGCGTGGCCGGCCCTTGCTCGCCCTGGGGGCGGAAGCCGCGCTCGGGCAACATCCGGTGGGAAGCGGGACTTGCCCGGGCAGCATGGCTCGCAAGCGCGCGGCGGGCGGGGAGCCGCGGAAACGCGAACCTCGCGGGCAGCAGCCCGAGGGCAGGAGCGCGGCCCGGCGTGGGAAGGAGGCGGGTGAGAGCGAGGCCGAGCCGGGCTCAGCGAGCAGACGCCGCGGGAGGGCGGCGGAGGCCGGACGCGGAGGTGAGCGCCGGTTGCGGGCGAGGAGGGGTCCGCCCGTTTGGCCGCTGCCGGGTTCCCCCCGTTGCCCCCGCGGCTTTGGTTCCGCTGGAGCCCAGCCTGGCCCCAGCTCTCCTGCGTGGCCTCTGTCCCGCTCTCCGTCTGCCGGAGGGTGGAGTCCAGCCTCCCGGGAGGTTCTGAGGGCTGGACGGGGGCGGGTGTCGCAGTTACTTTGCGGACCGGGACGGACCTCTTTGTAGTCCGCGGAGTTCCCGATCGGAATCCCTCACGGCTCCCTCCCGTGGCTGCAGGACAGACATCCGACATCTGCCGTGGACAAAGCAAAGCTTATGCTTTTCCCCTTTAATCTGTCCCTTCCCCGGGGTTTCCCTTCACCCGCTTGTTAGAGCGAGCCCCGCCTTTTCCTCGCGTGCACGGTTCATCGGCAGGCCCAGGCAGTTCGACCCCAGAGTTGCATCGCAGACCTGTCCCTTTCTCCTGATGTCCAGGGTCGCAGCCCCTGTCCAAGCCGCCTGCACCTTTCCGTTAAATGCCTGCGGCTTCCTCTTTCCTGGCTTCGTCTCATCCCCTTGCAGGAGTTCTCTACCCAGCAACCCAAATGCTCTTAAAAAAATTAATAGTAATAATCATGCCCCGCTCCTACTGGAAACCCGCCTTGGCTTCGCATTGCTCTTCGCCTAGAAATCCAACTTCCTGCCGTGACCTGCAAGATGCTGCCTGATGCGTCCGCTGCTGCCTCTTGTCTCCCACCTGTTTCCTGGCCACACGCCCTCCCTACTGGCTTGCCTTCCGTTCCTCGGCTATGCCAAGTTATTTCTCACCTCCAGCCTTTGATGCTTCTTCTGCCTAAAATGTTCTTTCGTGGCTCTTGCCAGGATGATTTCTGCTGTTTTTTGAGATCCAGAGTCAGACACTCCTTGAGCTCCAGGTGCTTTCTACCATGGGGCTCTGATTATTAGCCTCCCAGCCTCTTTCAGTCTGCGATGATCTTAATTTATTTGGTTTCTTTTTGAGTCTCGCTCCGTCGCCCAAGCTCAAGTGCACTGGTATCTCCATAGCTCACAGCAGCCCCAAACTCCTGGCCTTAAGTGATCCTCTTGCCTCAGCCTCCCAAGTGGCTAGGGCTACAGGCACGTGCCACCACGCCTGGCTAATTTTTTCCATTTTTTGTAGAGATGGGATCTCACTATGTTGCCCAGGCTGGTCTCGAACTCCTGATGTCAAGCAGCCCTCCTGCCGCAGCCTCCCACAGTGCCAGGATTACAGGCGGGAACTACTGTGCCTGGCTCAATAAATATTTTAAATAATTGCAAAATGCGTGCTGTAAGGGATTTCTGGGTCTCCTGAGATATTACTAACTGGGTAGAAGGTTAGAGTAGGTAACCAAGAAGGGCTTCTAGCACATTAGATTCTGATTCTTACTGATTGTAAGTTCATCGTCCATTAGGAAAAAGTCAAATGGTTAATAATCCCTAAACTTAGGAGGCGATTTACCTCACACTTAATATTATGAGCACCATTTTATTCACTTACGCATTTATTCAGATAACATTTTTTGAGCATCTCCTATGTGCTATACACGAGAGACAGAGATATGTTGGAGGATCTTAGTGTTGACATGACATCTACATATAAAATATCCAAGGCAGAGTGTGTTGAATACCGTGGAAGAAGACACAAGGATTCATGGTTTCTAAAAGAATGGTCAAGTTTGACTGGAGAGATCGGGAAACGCTCTGTGAAGTTGTTTGATGTGCTACGTAAAGAATGGTTACCGTTTCAGCAAGGGGCTATGAAAAAGGAGTCGATATTCTGGATAGGTAGCAATTCAAAAATTAAAGATTTTAATCAGCTCGAAATGCCGCCTTGGTATAGCTGCAGCACTTAGTAGTTACATGCATGAGGGCAGATTATTCTGGACAAATATTTCAGCCCTTCTGAACTTACTCTATGAAATGTAATACTACCTGGCAAGGTGAGTGTGCCTGTTCGGTGAGATGGCGTGTCAGAGTCTTGGGGCACGGTCCCATGTTAGATCACCTGCTGGGCTAGCTCATGTCACTCATTCAGCCTGCGGAGGGGTAAGGCTGCACATGCACCCGAGCTTGCTCAGACTCCGCTGGGCAGAAGAGCTAGCGATGAGATCCCAAGGCAGCTTCCGGGATCCGAAGAGTTGGTCTTCGCTGTGGTTTCAGCGGAGGAGCACAGACTTAGCAATTGTGGTTTGGGCTGCAGGTGACGCTAATTTGGTGACTGTCAGCGTAACTGTAGGTTTTAACAAACACCCCTTTGCATGCAAATGCTAGTGATACTTGGCTGCTTTCAACAGATCAGAATAAAGAAAAAACAGTCTTCCACATTAGTTTCTTATTGCTTTTAGGGCACCTCTGGTTTCCTCATATTTTTTCTCTATGTTGATGCCTTGTTGGTATAATCCATCAAGTCCTTCAACAGCTGTTTATTGAGCACCTACTATTTCCAGGCACTGTTCTAGATACCAGGATTACAGTTGTGAACAAGACAGGCACAAGCCCTGCTCTGATGATGCTATAAATCTTTGGGGAGGGGCAGGTAGGACAGACAGTAAGAAGTTAAAAAGCTAAATTCACGTGGGGGTAAGAGCTGTGAAGAAAGTCAGACAGGTGGCGGCAATCCAGCTTACGTGGGGGTGGGGAAGAGCAGCTGAATCAGAGTCGGTGACCAGGGAGGGCTCTGAGGAGGTGACATTTCTAGCCAGTTATTATAATTTCGAGCCATTCGTAGGAAGTTCTGGGGGGAGAGAATTCCAGGCCGAGAGAAGAGTAAATCGACAGACTCTCAGGAGAGAAAGCGCGTGGCCAGTTGGCTGGACACAGTGAGCGAGGGGTTTAGGCAGGTGTTCCCGTTAAATCTCAGCAGATGGCCAAGCAAACCACAGCGTATTAATAATTCCTGCGCTTCTGAAATAGCACTGAGCTCAGTGATGCTGGCGGGCGTATCAGATAGGTCTAGATCTTGGAAAGCCCCGGAAAAGAGACTCTAGATGCTTAGGGACCCCCCCACCCCCCCAAAAAAAATTGCAAAGAAAATAAAGAAAAGTCTTCCTTGTTTCTACCGTCCAGAAGTGACCACCACCAAATAATGCTGTATTTTCTTCTAGTCTGTGTTCTTTTACATGGCAGAAAGCGTACTGGGAAAACTTCACATGCTTAGCGTTATGTCATGTATCATCTGCCTGTGTCTTCTTAACAGATGACTGAATTACATTTTATTGTGTGATTGTGCCATAATTTATTTATTTATTTATTTTTTGAGACAGGGTCTTGCTCTGTTGCCCAGGCTAGAGTGCCATGGCGTCAGCCTCGCTCACAGCAACCTCCAACTCCTGGGCTCGAGCGATCCTCCTGCCTCAGCCTCCGAAGTAGCTGGGACTACAGACAAGCGCCACCGTGCCTGGCTAGTTTTTTCTATATATTTTTAGTTGTCCAGCTAATTTCTTTCTATTTTTAGGAGAGACGGGGTCTTGCTCTTGCTCAGGCTGGTCTCAAACTCCTGACCTCCAGCGATCCTCCCGCCTCGGCCTCCCAGAGTGCTGGGATCACAGGCACTCGCCACCTATGCCTGGCCCATAATTTATTTAATAATTATGGTTGGAGTTTTAAATTTTTTTTTAAAAAATCGTGTATCTTATGAATAATGGTGCTATTAACACCTTTTTGGTTCTTGGTTTTCTCTTTCCTTTTTGTTTTGCCTTTTAACTCCTCCGCCTTCTCTTCAAAACACAGAAATAAAAACTGTGCCTAAAACCACCCAAAAACATTTGGTGACGCCTTTGAAATATCCCCCCACCTGCATTTTTAGATTAGTAAAAATGCCGAGTATTTGGCATCTTTGCTTATTAATAGAGGGCTAAAGACCATCGTAAGATCCAGAAATCCTGATTTTAAGGGCTTCCTCTCCTTGAGCTGTCAGACGTAAACTTTTATGCGGCCTCTGACCTTGGATTAAGAAATCTATTCTCAGATTCGAATAACTAATTTTGGAATATTGTTTTTCAAAATTTTTATTTGTTAGGTTTCCATTAAAATGTCTAAAACATGGGAATGAGTAAATTTCTTCATTTATAAAACACTTTAAAGAAACAGAGCTAAACCAGTGATTTATCTAGCATTAAAATAAATACCCCCATGATATGAACTTTATTTAAATTAAATTATGATTTTATGTAGGGTGGAAGAGAGAGTGTTTTTTCCCCCGTGCAAAGTACATTCTCGGGGAGTATAAATACCTGTCCAGAGAGTCAACAGGACAAGCCATAAATGGAAGGATCGGTATTGATTTGATATTGTTAATGGTTAATATTGTAGCTTTTTTGGGGACCTCAGTAAAAGAACATTTTTATTTTTTAAAATTAAGCAGAGTCCTGCAAAGGAAGATTTATTTCAGATTCAAGATTATTTGTGTGAACATGTGTGCAAAACAGAAAAATATCTTTCCTGCCACGTTAATAAATCATTAATAAATTAATAAATAATGCAATATATTCAATAATTATCAAATTACCAAAATTATTTGTTTAATAAGTAATTGATTAAATAAAAAATAATGAATTATTTATTCAAATTAATTTACTAAAATAACTATTATATGTAAATAAACATGCCACGCTTTTGGACACCCTAGTTAAACTAAAACTAACAGCTTGTGCTTTTTTGTATTTCCCTTTAACAAAAACAATTATTTTAGGAAAATAAAGACACTTTTCAATTACTGCTATCTTACTTCAACCCTAGGTTTGCTGACGTGGGGGTACGTGAGCGCCATCTGGCTTAGTTGGAAAGGTTGGGTCAGTTTGGAAAGGTTTCGCAGCAGTGGGTTTGAGCACAGTTTGGTCTTGAAAGACGAGAAACGAGGACTGGTAGAAATAAGGTTGTAAAACTCAGACGTGGTTATGAACTCGAAACGGGTTCGGGGAGGGGTCCCAGAGCCGCCTGACGCCCCTGCCGTGAGCCGCGCCGCCCCACCTAACCCCTCGCCCCTCACCGCCTGTTCCCTGTGGTCCCGCAGGCGTCTCTGAAGACGAGAAACTCCCAAAGAAGAGCCTTCTTCTCCCCAGCGGCTCCCGAGGAAGGAGGAAGAGAGGCTGCGGCGACCCCGGGGGCTCGGCAGGTGGTCCCGCAAAAAAGAAAGCGGCCAAGGAGGCCCTCAAGGCCGTCAAGGAGGAGGCCCTCAGCGACCGGGAGGATTTCAGGTGAGGCAGCCGGAACCCTCCGGACAAGGTCTTGATTGTTCCCATCGGAGAAGCGTGAGTCACTAAACCCGCTCCTGCTCGTCCCTGGGATCCGTGGAAAGGACCGGATCTTTAAACTCTTCTGGGTAGCACTCGGACCGGTAAGAGCCGGAGACTTTTCAGACGGGGACGGTGACAGCTCGCAGAAAGTGATCCGTTCACGGTCAGGCAGCTGGACGGCGGTAAATCCAGAACCCAGGTCTCCTGACTCCCGGCACAGTGCTCGTTCTGCCGCGTGAAGGTGTCAGATACGAGCACGAGCTCTGTCCGGTGCTGCTCTCCTCGGGTACGCCCTCCTCCTGCCCCGCTGGACTTGTCGTCACTCACCGGACACTCTCGTGCTTTGCCGCGCCTCCGCTGCGCTCACGATCTCGCGTCTACCCGGGGTGCCTGTTTCCTACCTGGAGACGCGGCTCAGAGCCGTCCACTCTGCGGAGCCCTCACTGATCCCCTTTCCTCCCTGGTTTCCCGTCGCGTGTTCACACGTGGAACACGGGTCTGCCTGGCGTTCCGGTTACCCGCGACCACGCCACGCTCCCCGGCTTGCCGCCGCGCAAGCTCTCGGAGGGCGGGAGCCACGGGTGGGTCACTCGTGCGTGTCTTTTATCTGGTAGAAACCGAGCAAGGACGTTTGCAGTGAATGAACGTTCGGTGCTAGCGTGCTGTGAGCAGTAAGCACGAGGCTAGCGGACGCTCGGTGATGTGTCTGTCTCCTGAGAAGGTTGAGGGTTGGGGGGAAGAGGAAGAACGGGGCAGTAGTTTCTTCTCTGCTTCTGACAGCAAATCCCCTCTGCAAGCGTGGGCTTCTCCAGCAGCCCGTCGTCTGGCCCCGGGGAGTAGCTCGTAGACGGCGGCATTAAGCATCAGAAGGCGCTCGGGAAAAGTGCCGTGGTTCATCTCTTTCCCTCTTTCCCTTCGCCTTTTGCAAAGAATGCCTCTGAGCTCCCCTCCCCGTTCTGGTCGATTCTGTCTCCAGAGGACTCTGCACGAAGGCAGACCAAAGGTCCTGGGGTCGCCTTCGCTCTCACCTGCGCTTACTGTGATCAAACCCAGCACCTGGACGCTTCTGCTGTGTTCGTTCTAAGGGCAGATTTTTGTCGCTGCGGTGTTGACAGAGAGAGGTCGGTTAAAGAGAGAACGTGTATTATCAGAGCTGAAGACTGAGGATTGGTTATTTTAAACGCCCGTGCCAAAAATCGTAGGTCATCGTCTCACTTGATAACAGATTCCAAAGTTCACGTGAGCTAAAAGGAGCTCAGTACTCTGGATACATTTTAGGTATGAATTTGCAGAAATACATTACATATTAGTAACCGTTTAGTCTATTATATTTTTAAAAAACGTTTTCTTAATTTAAAGAAATTTTTTAATCGACTCATAATAACGTACGTATTTATGGAGCACGTGATGGTGTTGCGATACGTATAATGCGTAGCGATCAGATCAGGGCAGTGAGCGTGTCCGTCATCAAACGTTTATCATTTCTTTGTGTCGAACCATTGTTCAGCTGCCCACTTACCTGGGCAGTTCCCTGCGTGACTAGCCGGCCGTCCCTGGCGCTGTTGTTGGACACACCTGTGTGTCGGCCCAGCCCGACTCCAGGCTAGAATTCTGTCAGCTTCGGTCTCCTTACTTCGTATTTCTTGAAGATGGAAAAAATCTCGAGCTGGTTTATAGCAGGATCAGCGAGCGTGAATTCCCTTCTCTTTTTTCTGGCCCCCGCTGTACCCGGGCACACACAGACACCCCAGCTCTCACTGCTGGGCCTCACGTTGTTATCGTGGCTTCTTCCAGGTTTTCCCGTTTCCGGCACAGCTGCGTTTTCTTTCACACGCTCTAGATTGCGGGGTTTTCCGACGGCACGTCTAGTCTCGGTCAGGCTGGCGGTCAGAGCCCGTCTTGATGAGATTTCGAGACCCGCGTTGCGGAGGAAACGCGGCTCAGAGCTCCGTAACGACCCTTAGACGAGCGCGGCAGAGTCCCCGTGAAGACGAGGAGGAATGTTTGAATTCCGTGTAGCTGGAAAGTAGCACCGGGCCGTCCGAGCCTTCTTCACTGTCCTGTGGTCTTTACGCAGGGACTTTCCGGGCAAACCCAGGAGGACACGCCACCCGAAGGCAGGGGCTGCCGTGGACAAAGGCGAGGATGAGGAGGAGAGCGAAGATGACTGGGAAGAGGTCGAAGGTGAAACGTCTTTGTTTTCAGAATTGTTTGTTTGATTCTGTTCGGAGTCCTATGTCGCTTACCGTGATGCTGTTTGTTTGTTTTTTTTTTTTCCTTTGGATTGTTTACACCTTTTTTCTTTTAAGAGGTGGGGTCTCTCTATGTTGCCCCGGCTGGAGTGCAATGGCACGATCGTCGCCCCAACTCCCAGGTTCAAGAGATCCTCCCCCCTCAGCTCCCTAAGGAGCTGGGACTGCAGGCGCGCACCGCTACAGCCGGCTCATTTTCCAGTTTTTCAGAGACGTCTTGCTGTGTGGCCTGGGTTAGTCTCGGCCTTAAGTGAACCTCCTGCCTCAGCCCCTTGAGTCCTTGTTGTTTCCTTTCGAATCAAATAAGAGCAAAGACACGGCCGGGCGCGGTGGCTCACGCCTGTAATCCCAGCACTCTGGGAGGCCGAGGTGGGAGGATCACTCGAGGTCAGGAGTTTGAAACCAGCCTGAGCAAGAGCGAGACCCCTTCTCTACTAAAAATAGAAAGAAATTAATCGGACAACTAAAAATATGTAGAAAAAATTAGCCGGGCATGGTGGCGCATGCCTGTAGTCCCAGCTACTCGGGAGGCTGAGGC
>CAUYSK010029081.1:0-49825 GCA_963575035.1 Avahi laniger | reverse complement strand
CTAATTTTTTCTATATATTTTTAGTTGTCCAATTAATTTCTTTCTATTTTTAGTAGAGACGGGGTCTTGCTCTTGCTCAGGCTGGTCTCGAACTCCTAAGCTCAAACAATCTGCCCGCCTCGGCCTCCCAGAGTGCTAGGATTACAGGCGTGAGCCACTGTGCCTGGCCCTCTTTTTTCCTTCTTATAGCTCAGACTTCATATTTGCAATCATTCTCCTACTGTGAAGTGTATCCTTTAGAGTTTCCTTTCGTATTGGTGTTATGGGAGCAACCTTGCCCAGTTTTTGTTAGTCTGAAATGTTTTTATTTCATTTTCTTTCTTGTAGGATATATTTGTTGGGTATAAAATTCTAGGTGGCGGTAATCTTCATTTAGTACACTGGAGAGATAACATTCCATTGTCTTCTGGTTACCATTATTGCTATTGAGAAATTATATGTCAGTTTAACTGATGCTCCTTTGATGTTAATCTGTCTTCCCCCACTACCATGCTTTTTAAAGTGTTATCTTTGTCTCTAGTTTTCTGTATGCTCACTATGATGTGTCTAACATTTTTAGCTATATTGCTTGGGGGTTGTAGCGATTCTTGAATCTATGGATTAGTATCTTTCACCAATTCTAGAACATTCTCAGCATTATTTCTTCAAATATTATCTCTTGCACCTGTTATTTCTGGGTAGAAAAAAAGAAAAAAAGAAAAAAATTTAAAAAACCAAATATTATCTCTACCCCATTATATCTAGCTTCTTCTGATACCAATTAAATTTTTGGTAGACCTTCTCAGTCTATCCTCTTTGTTTTTTCTCTTCCATGATTTCCATTTTTATGTCTCTATGCTGCACTAGGAATACATTTTCTGACTTATATTTCAGTTCATCAATTTTCTCTTTGGCTATGTCTGAACAGCTGAAGAGAAAGCTGGATGCCCTCTGGAAGCTGGATGAATCTATATTTTATCCACTAAGTTTTTCATTGTTATTGCATTTTCTTTCACAGAAGTTCTATTTGGTTCTTTATTTTGCTTTTTATGTTTTTCTGTTCCCTGAAGATATCTTCAAGCTTGTCTTTCATAATGTTAAATATTACAAACATAATTGTTTTATAATTTTATCTGATAATTTAAATATCTGAAGTCTTGCATGTGATTTTTTGTTTATTCTAGTGGTTACTGTTCTTGAGTTGTTAGCTATGATTATGTGCTTGCCATTGTATTTGAAAAAAAACATGATAAAAATTCAAGGCCTAGGATGAATCTTCAGTGAGAATTTTCTTTGCTTCTGCTTGGGATCTTTAGCCACTAGTAGTCTAGGATCACATTATATTAAATTTAAGGATTGTGGATCCTCAGATGAGCCAGTTCAGCCTCACTCTGAGGCTGTAGACCTTTGAGATCTTAACTTACTATGAAACATGTTTGTGTGTATCCTGTTAGACTCTCCACCTTGTGCAGGTCTTGGGATTGGTAAATGTTCCCTTCACCCCACAAGCTCATCAACACCAAAATTTAAACTTTTCAGAATGGGCAAATGCCCTCTGTAGCTTTTCTGCTTAATTAACTCATTGGGCTTCCATTTGCTCTTCAGTTTTGCAATTTTTTGCTGTTTTCTGAGGTTTTTGATACTTTTAAGAAGACTAAATGTGATTTGAGCTTTTTAAAAAAGTCATTTCTAGCAGGAAGTTTTTTCAAATAACCCACAATGCTATCAGAAACAGGGGTTTTGGAAGTTTTCTTACTGGAGTAAGGACTCCAGATGGAATGGTAGGAAGTTTTCTTAGAAAAAAGGATCATAGTGGAAGGAGGTGAAGAAAGAAGCTTTAAGGAACATGGAATTAAGAATATGTGATCAAAAATTATCCAGGAGGGCATTTTTAAAAAGATTATGTGAAATACTAGAAACCCAGAGAATTTGCCATTTTAACTGTGGTTTATCAATGTGAGGAATTATGAGATTAACTGACCTACAGCTTCCAGAGAGTAAAGGTAAAGACCCCCATGGCATCAGTCGGTTGACGGGTCAAATTTGGAGACTGGGGCTATAAGTACCCGCTTTGCAGAGAATATGAGAAAGCACTGAAAATGCATTGCTTAGTGGGTCTGGAGATGCCTGTCCCTGGTAGGTTGGGAAGGGAACTCTTTAGTTTCAAGAATACTCACATCTTGAAAAAATAAGCAGTGGCAATCAGTGGCTTGGAAGCCTCTATGTTCATGGTAATTTTGGATTCTATTTATAGTAGGAATTATGAAAATTACTCACTTTAAAGGACTAGGTATTCATATTATAATTTTAGTGATTATAGATTATAGAAGTTTGTAGTTGTAGCAGTGTTTTATAGCAAATCATTTGTGGCCTCTGCAATGTAAAAAATGCTGAAATCCAGGTGAAGTTCCCTTCATTGCCTGACATTCCCATTACAGGCTACATACCCCTCCAGAGAATAGCATTCTTTGCTCCAGAGAGTTGAGAAAATATGCATGCATGTTACTGAAATGAGTTCCCAGATCCTCAGATCCTCCAGACACCCCAGGATGATGGAGGTCATCCTGGCCCCTCCATCTCCCTTACTCACATCTCAGGTCACTCTTTAAGTCCTGAGGATCCTTCTTCCTCAGTGTCTCTCACTCCTGGCTCTTCTTCTAATGCTCATGATCACAATATTAGTTTAGGCAATGGCCCCTGGAATTATCTTCTTGACTCCAGTCTCCTCTTACTGTGATCCATCCCATTGCCCGATTGATCTACTGGAAATCGTTATTTCCCTATTCAAACATCTTCAGTAGTTTGCTCAAACTTCTAAAACCTTTTATTTTAGCATTTGGGGTCCTTTGTGAGATGATTCCAGCTGGCTTTTCTAATTTTGTGTGGCAATGATTTAGTTAGGAGATAGGTTAGGCAGCTGTAGGAGAAAACCCCAAGTATGGTAACATAAACAAGATAGATGCTTATTCCTTTCTCATACAAAAAATCTGAATAGATGGTCCAGGGCTGATATAGTGGCTTAGTAATGACAGGAACTACTGTATGCCAGTGACCCACCTGCAATTGGGAATGGCCCCCGAATTCCTACCTCCTCCTATTCATTCCCCTGTGTAGTCCTCTCCCACACTGTGCAAAGGTATTAATAAATGAAAATAAGTATTTTTATTTATATTGTGTGATGATTAATTTTATGTGTCAACTTGTCTGGGCTAAGGGATGCTCAAATAGCTGGTAAAATATTATTTCTGAGTGTGTCTGTGAGGGTGTTTCTGGAAGAGATTAGCATTTGAATCAGTGAACTGAATAAAGAAGATTGCCTTCACCAATGAGGGCAGGCATTGTCCGATCCATTGAGGGCCCACCAGAATAGAAAAAGGAGGAATTGTCTCTCACTTCTTGAGCTGGTATATCCATCTTTTTCTGCCCTTGGCCACTGGAGCACTTCCTGGTTCTAAAGCCTTCAGACTCAGGGACTTACACCAGCACCACCCCCCACCCATACACTCCAGTTCTCAGGCCTTCAGACTTGGACAGAATTACACCACCAGCTTTCCTGGCTCTTGAGATTGCAGATGGCATATTATAGGAATTCTCATGAAATGAGTGAAATCAAACATTTTCCATTCATTCAATGGTTGTTCACAGGGTTAAGCAGTGCCCTCACACTCAGAGATAATGCACAGACACATTTACTCTTCAAAATTATTTTCAGTTAAATACATTAATAAATGACTAGCAACATCAAGAGAGATGTGTACCCCCCTTTCCTCCTCTATCTTTTTAATTAACCAACCCACCCCCTTTTCTGTTGGCTCAGAGATAGAAAGATTTGCATACTATCCTGGTTGCCATGGCTGATAACGTCCTCTTTGTTAGTTAACTCTTAAAGGAGGAGTCATGCAAAAGCATGTAAATGACCGTATGAATTATGCATAAAGGACTCAACTCAAGCCATGCATATAAAATGGGCATTAAGAACACAACCTTGACTCTCTTATTCTTTTCTAAATAGTCCCCCACAGAGCATGCTAGCCTAGTCCTCTCATAGCACAAAATGGAGTTTGATTTATTGGTTTGAACTAATTTACAAAATGGAGACTACTAACTAAGAAAATAAAATTTTATAAATGCAGTTGGCATCTGGCTAGTAATACTAATATGCCTTTTAAAATTTCTGTGTACCTTGCTGAACAGTACATAATATTCTTCACATACAGTGACTGATGAGAGCTAACCCCTTTTTTTTCTCATTCAGCCAAGAAGAACCAATGTTAGACTGGTGAGCGACTTGCTGAGGAGCTCAGAGGGAACCAGAGGACATCCATGCTTGTATTAGTCAGGGAACATCAGAGAAACACCACCAATAGCTGATGGGGCTGGAAGTCCTGGTCTCAGAACCAGGAGCACCAATTTCTTACAGCAGGAGAATATGAATGTCTCAGCTCAATCAGAAGCAAATTCATCCTTCCCCTGCCTTTTGTTCTATTCAGGTCCTCAATGGATTGGAGGATGTCAGCCCACATTGGTGAGGGTAGATCTTCCTCACCAGTTTACTGATTCAAATGCTAATCTCTTCCAGAAACACCCTCACAGACACACCCAGGAATAATGTTTCACCAACTATCTGGGTATCCCTTAGCCTGGTCAAGTTGATGCATAAAAAGTAGCCATCACAGTACTTAAATCCTGTCTCCTGTTCTCCAACCTTGCTTTCTATGATGGCTTTGTGTCTCCA
Source organism: Avahi laniger (assembly GCA_963575035.1). NCBI lineage: Eukaryota > Metazoa > Chordata > Mammalia > Primates > Indriidae > Avahi > Avahi laniger. Next base: position 45,111 of record CAUYSK010029081.1, on the reverse strand, counting down.
AAGCCTTCCTGACATGGCCCTGTCTGGTCTGTCTAACTAATTTTGTACCACCCCCTACCCGCTTGCAGATCACCTTCCAGGCCTTGCCTTCTTTCTGTTTCTTGAACACGAACTTGTATCTCCCTTAGGCCCTTTGCACTTGTTCCTTGTGTCTGGAATGAACTCATCACCCTGTCTTTGCCTTTTCAGCTCCTTCTTGGATTTTCATTTCTTATTAAATGTCCTTTCCCCCAGAGAATCCTTCCCTGTCCACCCGATCTGAATTAGTAGTTCTAACACATAACTTGGTTTTCTTTTCCTCTTACCGCTTCCTGATATTTCTGTTTGTTTAATATGTTTTATTGTCTGTCTTTCACTAGCAAACTGTAAACTCCACAGGCAGGAACCTTACATGTCTTACTCTCCATTTGTGTCTCCACTGTCTAGGATGGTGACTGGCACTAGCAGATACTCAGCATTTGCTGAATGAACAAAGGTCTTTGTTTTAATCTGGATCAGTAATGTTAGAAAAATATGTTGGTTTATTTCCACCTGAATTGAGGTAGTCATTTTATAAAAATATTTCCCAGTGAAGGTCAATTCATAGTTTAATAAAAATTAACATGGGAGCCAGCTCAATCTTCAGTAGTTAGTGTGTTATACCCCTTACATGTACAATTCAAATTCCTAACTCAGACACCTGAAAATGTCATTTGAGTTACAGCTGTTGGTCCTGGGACTGTCTTACCTTTTTCTGGGCTCCAAGGACCGAACACAAGTCCCAAGTCTTCTGTGAAGCTTTGTTTGACCACCCCAACCCACAGAACCCTCTCCTCCTCCTCTTCCCTTTCACAGCTCTGACTCTATTGGTCACTCACAGGCCTTGGATAGAGGTGGCTATTAGACATTCTCTGCTCGATTGGGGTGTATTTGCAGGAGGGTTATTAACTCTTTGAGGGCAGGATGAGGATCTGTGTCCTTTACTTCTTCTGGGCTTCTGGTTTGGAACTGTTCACACAGTGTTTGTCCTTTGTATATTTTGTTGACCTGCAGATCCAACTTCAGTGGGTTTTTCTCCAGTTTTGTTTGTTCTAAAATGAATGTCTGCTGCTAGCAGGGTTGGGGCCCAGGATGGGCTGGCCCTAGCTTTGGCAGTGGTCAGTGATGGGGGGCAGGGCAGAGTTCAAAGCTGGGGCTCTTTCCAGGATGTCCCAAATGTGTAGGGTACTTTCCCTTTTCTTTGCAGTTGAGGTCATCCAATGAAGTCATTCTTAGCCAGAAATTGCTGTGAAAAGACAAGAACTACATCCCTTTACCTCTCATGATAGTTTTCCACAAAAGAGGGCTATCCTGCCAGCTGAGATAATGACTGATTTTAGCTGATGCTACTGGGCAAACCCATGATGAGCCTCTCCATGGCCAGAACCCAGCTTAGCGTATCTACTAGATACAAGATGATGCATCAGCAACAGACTCCTGACATCTTCTTCGCCTAAAAAGTGGTTTGAACCTTGGGAGAAATCATGTCCTTAACATAAGGATATGGTAAAAATCTTACCGTTCTTAACTGTAGACAAATTTTCCCCTTCCCATGGAGAAACTGGTTACTCTTTGGTGGTTCTTTTGTTAAGATGCTTGGCATGAGGGTGGGGGCATGTGAGTTATCATCATGGGTCCTGGGACTGCCTTTGATGAGGGTGGATTCAGATGATTGAAAAGTGTAAGGAAAATCCCTGTCCCCAAATTTTCTCACTGATGGGAGTTTCTGCCCCCAAGATTAAATGCTTTTCATATTAAAGGCTTTCTGCCTTTTAGTACTTCTGGTAAAACACAGCTCTTCCAGATAGGGGTAAACTCTAAGACATTCATTAGTTAATGGGTTATGTGTTAGACCCTCATGTACACTCACTTCACGGAGTCCTGTAATAACATATTTAATAACTGTCCAAGATTAGCAGGGCTTACTACATTGCTTTTTCTCATGTCCGTGACCCAGGTGAACAGGTACCGTAGAGAGCAGATCATTTATCTTATTCATCTTTTCATCCTCAGGTCCTAGCACAGCACCTAGTGCACAGTAGGTTCTCAATAAATGTTTCTGAATGCATGACCAACATTGTTAGATGTTTCCAAGTCTCGATGTCATCTGAGCTGAGGACTGGAACACAGATGCTGGTGCAGGAATATTTGTGGAGAAAGGGTCTCTATAACGACAGGTAAAAGGAGCCTGAGCCTTCTGAATCTTTCACCCTTGGCGACACAAAACACAGATGGAGATGAAAGAGCTGCTTCAGCCAGGAGGAAGTGAGAGTTCTCAGGGGGCACTGTCTACTTAAAAAAAAAAAAGTGTTTTTTCTGTCCTACTGGCAAGCCAATGCTCCTCTTTCTATGACTGTAATGACTGAGAGTAAGGTTTCATCTCATTGCTAATCAGTCAAACTCTCTTCTTGCTAAAGCATTTGGAGCGTGAATTCTGAAGATAACCCTGGGAACTATTCCTTCAATAAACTGAGGGAATTGATGCAGGCTTCAGGGTTGCCTGTGCCTGAGACAATGGCAACTTGATTTTCTCAGGTCACGTCTCTTGTCAGAAGAAAGCAGTGTTTCCTTGCTGACCGCATGCTGGGCGGGGTCGTGGCCTCTGTATGGCTGCAGAGTGGTTCCCATGGTGCATGCTGTGACAGAGCAGGAGGCCCCATCCTGGGCAGCCCCCCATAGCTTCTCAAGCCCAGGGTGAGGCAGGACTGCAGCTGGGAGGATTCTGCGGGCTTAGCCGGAACGTACCATCTCCTAACACAGGAGGCAATCAGCCCGGCAGAATGCTTTTTGAGCGTTTCTAGCATGCTGTCAAGATATATATTTGTCACTGAAGGGTATGTGGGTTCCTCTGGCAACTTCCTTTCTTGGAGCTGTTGCTGCTCTGTGCAGGTTTAGAAACAGCTGCAGCATCAACACTAATCCTTATTGAGCATTCACTATGTACTAAGCAGAGTTCTAAGTGCTTATACTTGTATGAATTCACCTCGTCCTGTAACAGTCCTATGAGAAAGAGGGGCATAGTTTAGGGGCTGCGCCCTAGCAGTTCTCTCCCCATTTGAGAGTGAAATTTTACCAAAAGGTCTCAGCTTTTGAGTTTTCCATCTTAGAGGATCTCTGTGCCCCTGGCATAGAAGACCCTTTTCTTTTACTTTTTCTTTTTTTTTTTTTTAACCCGTTATCACCATTTTTATTCAAAAAGCAAGTATAATAAGGCAAGAAAATGAAATAATCATTAACATTTGTATAATGAAGACAACTAAAAACTATCTGTTTTTGCTGATTATGTATCTGTATGCTTATAAGACCAAGAGATTCTGGTGAAAAAATATTAAAATTATAAGAGAATTATGATGAGCTAGTTGGACAGATTCTTTTAAAATTTCAGAGTATTATGGGGGTACAAATGCTTTGGTTACATAAATTGTCTTTGTACTGCCTGACAAACATGCCCATCCTCCAGATGGTGCACACCACATCCATTAGGTGTGGATTTGCCCAGCCCTTCCTCACCCCTCCCACCTGCCCAACACTCTATGAATGTTACTTCCACATGTACGCATTAGTGTTCCTTGATTAGTACCAATTTAATGGTGAGTACATGTGGTGTTTGTTTTTCCATTCCTGTGATACTTCACTTAGTAGAATGGGGCCCAGTTCCATCCAGGATAATATAATAGGTAGTTAATCATTTTTTTTTTTTTTATGGCTGAGTAGAACTCCATGGTATACACATACCACATTTTGTTAATCCACTCATGTATTGATGAGCACTTGGGTTGTTTCCACATCTTTGCAACTGTGAATTGTGCTGCTATAAATATTCTAGAGCAGATGTCTTTTTTATAGAATGTGTTTTTTTTTCCTTTGGGTAGATGCCCAGTAATGGGGTTGCTGGATCAAATGGTAGTTCTACTTTTAGTTCTTTGAGGTGTCTCCATATTACTTTCCATAGAGGTTTTCCTAGTTTGTAGTCCCACCAGCAGTGTATGAGTATTCCTATCTCTCCACATCCATGCCAACATTTGTTGTTTTGGGACTTTTTGATAAAAACTGTTCTCACTGGAGTTAAGTGATATCTCATTGTGGTTTTGATTTGTATTTCTCTGAAGATGAGAGATGTTGAGCATTTTGTCATATATTGTTTGGCTGTTATTCTGTCTTCTTTTGAAAAGTTCTGTTCGTGGAGGACACTTTCAAATCCAGTGTTTAGGTCCCTGAGTATCTAGGGTAATCATATAGTGAGCATAGCCCAGAGGGTGTCCACCTAGAGAGAAAGACCAGGGAATATTATTAATATGAATGTAGTTCTAAGGATCTTCAAGGAACAAAAAAATCTTCCCATTCTACTTTATGTTGAGACGGCCTTTTAGGTTAAGATGTTGAAGTTTTCTGTTAAAATAAAAACATAGTATCTGGAAGGGATAATATACATTATTAAACATAAACTTACTGAATCAAATTAGATGAGCAGAATGATTTGGTGGAAAGAATATACTTTTGGGAGCCAAGGAGCAGAATGAGGGATTTTAATTATTTGTGGTTGGTATATTAGTTACCTATTGCTGTGTAGCAAATTGCCTCCAAACTTAGTGGTTTTAAAGCAATATATATTTATTGTCTCATAGTTTCTATGTGTCAGAAATTTGGGAACAGCTTAGCCAGGTGGTTCTGGCTGAGGGTCTCTCATGAGATTGTAGTCAAGATGTTAGCCAAGGCTACAGTCATCCAAAGACTTGGCTAGGGCTAGATTATCCCCTTTTAAGATGGCTTACTCACAAGGTTGTTGGCAGGAGTCCTCAGTTCCTTGCTGGCTGTTGGAAGGGAGCCTTAGTTCTCACTATAGGGCTGCTTGAGTGTCCTTACAACATGGCTGTTGGCTTCCTCCAGAGTGAGTGATCCAAGAGAGAGCAGGGAGAAGGCCACAATGCCTTTTATGATTTAATCATTTCTAACATAGTCTATTAATATTTGTTAAAAAGGAGTCACTAAGTTCAGTCCATGCTGACAGGAAGAGGAATTAGGTTTCACATTTTTAAGAGAAGAGTATTGAAGAATTTGTGAACATATTTTAAAACCACCATACCTATGTTGTATGTACTTATGCAGTCTGGACTCTTGGGAAAGTGGGGAGAGAGAGAATATGAATATGTGGTGTAGTAGAAAAAATAATCTGTTTGGCATCAGAAGACTTGGCTTGGTCAGCACCCACCAGCTGGTGACTCCTAGCAAATCACAACTGCTCTGAACCTTAGTATTCTTTATCAGAATTACATAGTCAATAATATCTTTCCTTAAAGCTGCAAAGAACCCTATAGAAGGCTAAAAGTTATGTTTGTGCAAACCTATTTGTGCATCACAAAATGATATGCAGACCCAAGCTACTTTTATTTTACTTAAGCAGGCTATATGTGTGGGTGAGGGGAACATCCATAGCAAAATTTCCTATCACACAAATTCTTCCTCAGTGAGCAGAACCCGAACCCCCACCACCTTCTCATCATAGAGTGCAGATCTTAGAGCTCATACCCAGATTTATTTCAGTATCAATTGGGGTCAGATCTTCTTATTACATATCCTTTCCAGAGCTGCTCTAGAAGACCTGGGTGGAACATTCTATATAGGCTGTGGCCGCTTTTCTTATAGAAACAAGTTGAAGACATCTCCTAAAGTCAGATAGTCTCCAATTCAGAGGAGTTCCACAATTTTTGTGTCAACAGACCATTACATATGCAGCCCTACATCCTTATTGTTAAGTCATACTGATTTTCTGTTTTATTCACTTACACAGTGGCAAATTTTCAGCTTGAACATCAAAATGATATGAAGCCAGATTTGTGTATTGAGAATGCTATAATTTTCCTTTATTTAAATTCACTTCTATTGGCTATTACATTTCAGGTCCCTTTTTTAAAGAATTCTTTGTGATTGAATCACTGAGTGCTGAAAAGTGTACAACTTAGAGGCTCGTGATAAGTTCAAATGATGTGTCTGTTCCAAGGGAGTCTGTGATTTCCACCCCCACCCATTCAAATATTTTCCATGTTGGAAAGTTCTTGGACATTCAATTTTCGGGAGTAATCAATGAAATCAGTTCATTAGTGTAGCCATCTGAGCGGACATCATCTGAAAGACTGTCTAGATACACACTCAAGAGGGGAGAACATACATCTTGCTCACTGGAAATGGATTTCTGCAAAATTCATCATAACCTTTATTTCTCAACCAGGTCTTCTGTGTGGCTTTCTGTGCGGTGATGCGTAAACATGACACCATTGTGTTTAAGTTCTTCATCTGCCTAGCACTCCCTTTCTTCTGGAGCAGGATGGGCCATAGTAGATTGAGCCCAGATTATTTTCAGGGCAAATCTATCCTTGCAACACAGACAACAAACTGCTGTCTCACGGTATCCAAAACTCTTATAGTAAAATCAGTTTAAATCCTCTAGGAGATATTTAATAATAGATGATAAATAATAATTTTTTTAAAGTGTTGAGGAAAGTAGAGAAAGCAGGGGATTAGCATGGCTCCCAATTGGAAATCACCAATCTCCTTTCTTTTCAATGGCAGAGATTCTCAGTTGTTCCAATATCAAATTTCTCTTTTTAGACTCTAGAATCTAGGGAAACATGCCACTAGTTTTTAGCTGAGTACACAGTCATCCAACATCATTTGCTGCTAGATATACCATGTGACAAAGTTCTGGACAGTAGGAGGTAAGCAGAAGTAGTACCCATACCTTTCTGGAAGTTTTCTTGAAAGCAGGGATTCCTGCACTTCTCTTCTTTCTATCTTCCAAATGACTGGAATGGAGATGTGATGGCTAGAATTTGAGCAGCCATCTTGGACAACAAGATGATGTTGAGAATAGAAACTACACACACCTGAGCCACAGGATAAAAGGAGCCTGGGTTAACATCATGTGGGTAATGCCAGCCCCGGCCCATCCATCAACCTCAGATATCCAGCTAGCATCTTCACCCTACCCATGTTGCCTCTTCTCGTTGTAGCCACAGGAGTAATGTCACCTGGTAGTTAAGAATGCTAGCTTTTGAAGTCAGGTGATTTTAGGTTGAAATCTTGGCTTTACCCACTTCTTAGCTCTATGAGCTTGAGAAAATTAACTTTTCTGTTATTATTATGTATTTCCATGTAACAAATTCCCTCCATGTTGCACACTGAAAAATTTTGGGATCAGAAATTTAGACAAGGCATAGCAGGACAGTTTTTCTCTGTTCCATAACATCTGGGGCCTTAGCTGGTAGACTCAAAGGCTGGATGGTGATTCAACAGCTGGGGGCTGAGATCATCTGAAGGCTCATTCACTCACATGTCTGGGTGTTGATGTTGGCTGTTAGCTGGTCCCTCAGCTGAGGCTGTCAGCCAGAGCACCTACATGTGACCTCTTCATGTGACCTGAGCTTCTTCTGCAGGGTGGTTGCATTCCAATAGCAAGTGTGCCAAAAGAGAGAGCCAAGTGGAGACTGTATTGCTTTGCTAACGTAGCCCCAGAAGTCATATGCCATTACTTCCACTTCATTCTATTCATTGAGACAGAGGCCCACCCAGTTTCTGGGAGAGAAGAGACAGACTCCAACTGGTTCTTGAAGAGCATATATAATTGGAAATATTGTTGTAGCCAATTTTGGAAAATAGAGTCTGTCATGCTCCTTAAAGCTTCTGGTTCCTCATCTTCAAATGTGGATAACCATATCTGTCTCACAGGCAGGGCTGACATTAGAGATATTTAAGCACAAGTACAACATGGACACTGACCAATCACAGTAGTCACTGACATTAACAATTTAGTCCTCAATCATGAAAAGGGATCCTTTTCCCTGGAAAGGTAAAGGAAATGGTAGCGTGGTGTATGCATGGGTGAGAGGGGACTACCACTTGGTGGTGTCAGGGCAGCAAGTATATACCAACCAGCAAATAAATATTTCAGGTTTGATCATAGGATTATATTAAGGATTAAATAAGATATTGCATGTAAAGCACTTGTCACATGATAGATGCAAAATACAAGGCAGTTATAGCTTTCTTTGGTAATTTTCATTCTAACATTCAGTATAGAAATTAAAATGTTAAAAACATGAATCCCTAATATTTTCTTTCTCTTTTAATATGAAGACAGACTCTACTTCCCAAGAACTTATACACCGTGGAAAATCAAATGTTTTCAACACAAGTACATGACATTTCAATGGATAGATTATTCTTAAGAAATAAAGAGTCTGTTTTTTATCTCTCTTATTGGAAACCATGAGTCAATGGCAGTATTGCTTTGGATAAGTCTCTTTCAACAGTTATTCAAAGCATGAAAATTTCCTAGATGTTTTGGTACAAGTTGTCAAGTAGTGTGATAACAGAATAGAAACAAAAGAGTATTACCCAGCTAAAATTTCAGAAGGGATTTCTGTGGCTTCATAGATCGGTGTGCTTTGTACCACAGAACCCCACATCCTAAAATTAGAATAGGCTGAAAGAGTCAGAATCCAGAGCTATAGTTCCTCATAGAATAGGAACAGTCTTTAATAATGAAATTATGCTCACAGAGCCTGACTCATTAACACATTTCCTGGACATGAATGAGACCCCCAGGGTTGGGCTGGCAGATATCTGAATTCTCTGGAAAAAGGCTGATTTATGCTGAAGGATTTTCCACAATGCTGGACAGTCCTGTTTTTGCCAAGCCACATCAGCTGACAAAGGTCAAATAATGAGTTAGCTAATAATGGTGACAGGAACGAAAGCTAACTTTAGCTTTGAGCTGTTCCCCAATGTGGGAGCTCAGAAAGTGATACCTCAATGACTGGCACTTCGACTTACTGAGAGGCCTTGGGAGCTCCTCAGAATCAAGGCTCCCTACCCTTCTCTTGTTCTCCCACACCAAGTGCAGAGAGAGGCTCTCTTTGGAATTCCCTTATCTGACTGAGAAAAACTTCTCTCAAAAGAATTGAAATTGTCTTAAACCCTGTCTCTAGGAATCTCATCAAATAATGAGGAAAGATTAACCACCAGAGAAAAGACTGGGAATTGTCACCATGCCCAGACAGACGTTTCTTCAATTCTTCTGAGGGCAGCTCTGAGAGATAACCTGGGGCACTTTATCTCCATAACAAGACAACCTTTGTTCCTGTGCAGTTCTGCCCCTCACCTTCCCAAAGAGAATAATTTACTAATTATTGTCTGAGCATTGGGTCAACTCATTTCACCATTTTCCTCTTGCCTATGAAGAGGGCATTTAAGCTTCAACCATCTGGCTCCTCTTTGAGTTCATATTTTGTATGACTCCCATGCACATGTGTGCATGTAATAAATTTGTTATGCTTTTCTCTTCTTAACCTGTTTGAGTTTTTACTGTTGTTATGGGGCATTGGCCGAGACCCTTTACCATGGGCGGAAAGGGATCACTCCCTTTCCACTCCTACAGCAACAATCAGGACCAGAATACCTCTCAGGACTCTCCTTTCCTCAAAGTCTCTGAGAGACTCCATAGTTCTTCCTGATGCCTTTTAGAGTATTTCTGTGCAAACTCCATACTCTGACTCATGCTGGGTGGTCTAAACAGGAGCTGCTACTGCCATGATCTCCTTTTCCCTACGGATTAACTTTAAGTCCACCTCTGATGACATTGTTTTTGGAGACATTCACACTTAGTGGACTGAGAAGAGCCAGTCCTTCCCCTCTAGTGTTACATCTCCTGAATTATCACAGAAAGGGTGCTACATGGACTCAATTTTTAATAGCCCCCTCTCTCAAGGATTGGTATAAATTCTCTTGGAGCAAAGTTGGGGAACAGCTGGGAGACACTGAGCAGATGCCCCCTAGAAATGTGTCTCCTCGCCAACCTTCATGTGTCTTCCAATGTGGTATCCCTGCATCTTCTCCATTCTCTGGGTATGTTCCCATTCCCACTGGATTCTCTCTGAAAAGCTGGGCTTAGATTTGTCTCATTCCTTCTTTGTTTAGGAGTCTCCAACCCAAACATGATATTTTTTCCTCTCCCAAATATTCTTCTTTTTTTTTTTTTTTTTGAGACAGAATCTCACTCTGCTGTTTTTCAGGCTAGAGTGCCGTGACATCAGCCTAGCTCACAGCAACCTCAAACTCCGGGGCTCAAGCGATTATCCTGCCTCAGCCTCTCCAGTACTGGGACTATAGGTGTGCACCACCATACCTGTCTAATTTTTTTTCTATTTTTGGTTGCCCAGCTAATTTCTTTTTTAAAATTTATTTTTAAATTTTTTTTAAAAATTTATTTTTAATTTTTATGGGTACATAATAGTTGTGTATCTTTATAGGATACATGTGATGTTTTGATACAGGCATGCAATGGGAATTAATCAAATCAAGGTAATTGGAGTATCCTAATTTCTTTCTATTTTTAGTAGAGATGGGGTCTCACTGTTGCTGAGGCTGGTCTTGTACTCCTGACCTCAAGTGATCCTCTTGCTTCAGCCTCCCAGAGTGCTGGGGTTATAGGCGTCAGCCACCACATCAGGCCCCAGATATTCTTTGCTGTCTTATGCTAATAATTGGCCTCTGAGCAACTCTTACTGAAGGCCACCATTTATGGGATGGGGACGCACATCTCCTGGAGTCTTCCCTGCAACTTGGAAATCTTTGTTTAATCCTGATAATGGCAGAAACAGGAATTCTAAACGGGTTCAAAGCCAGACATGTGCTGTGCAAGCAAATCTCATTAACCCTTTGATTAATGAAAGGACTTAACAAATTTAAATGTGGTGCTTCATCTAGCTGACCTTAAATGATAGCAAATATGATACGCTCATCTCTTATTTACTGAACTTTTAGGAAGTGCCTTCATACAAGCACTGAGTGGTGGGAATGCAGGGATAGAAAACATGGTTCCTAGCACAAGGGGCTCACAATTTGGTGAGAGACAAATGATGAGACTGTGACAACCCTGCCTAGTCAGGTGCAGTGGGAGCGCAGAGTACGGTCACTCGCTCCGCATGGGCTCCCCAAGACTCCACTCCAGAACTCAGTGCACTACCCGAGAAATGATCAGAAACTTAAGGCTTGAAGGTTTCTTAGAGGGTGAGAAAAGGGGTTCAAGAAATGATCACTCAGGTTTTCTCTGCCTCGTTCTATAATTGAGAATCCAGAATTGGGAAGGAACTTTGGAGACACAGTTAAAACAAACCTAAAGATTGTTCTCAAACTTCTACGGTGAGCTGTTAGGTGGGTAGAAAGCAAAATTTTGGAAGTGTTTCCCACTCAGTCCAACAATGGTGGAAATCTGATAGTCTTTGTTTTAAAGAAACCATTTACTTCAAAGATCAAGGCCAAGGTTTCTCAAGTGCTTTTAGACTGTCACCAAAGGGAAAAAAAATCATTTTTACATCATGTTTCAGTAAATATGTATATTAAAAAATTATTTCAACTGAAAATTGTTTCACAAAACAATACTTGACTATACTGTATGGAATACATTTTATTTTTTTCTCTTTTTTTCCCTTCCTCTCTCCCTCCCTTCCTTCTTCTTCCCCCTTCTTTTCCCTCCTTCCCTCCCTTCATCCCTTCCTTCTTTCCTTCCGTCCTTCCTTCCTTCGCCTCGCCCCTCTCTCTCTGTCTGTTGGTTACTATTCACTAAATTGATCTAACAGGTAACCAATGAGTTTCTTAAAACACAGCTCTAGAACACTGAGACTAAAACTTTCTTGAACTGCCAATCACCCCCTTCCAGTAGCTGAATGACTCATAACCAAATGCGATCTTCGATCTTCGTATCTTCAATCCTGCCCACCGTATTTACAGCAAAGGCAATTAGAGCCCAGCAGTCAAGGGTGGATCCCTGGCTGCGTATGGCAGCTCACTCAGAGCGTTGCTTTCTTTTGCTCTGCTCTGCCTAACAGGTAAATTAACTTTTCAGCCTGTGGTTGATGAGGCTTGCAGGACTGGCCAAAGCAGGCAGTTGGTCTTGCTGTGTCATATAATAGTTTCATTCTATAATCCTCCAAGCTTTCTTGCACATAATGAGCCCAAACACTTGGGAATTACTTTAAAATGTATTTGGAGTCATTTTAGGAAAATCAGTTCTGGAAACAATTCATGACTATAAAGAATACTTTGGGCAGGACACAGTGGCTCATGCCTGTAATCCTAGCACTCTAGAAGGCTGAGGCAGGAGGATCGCTTGAACTCAAGAATTTGAGACTAGCCTGAGCAAGAGCAAGACCCTGTCTCTAGTAAAAATAGAAAAAGTTAGCTGTGCAACTAAAAATAGAAACAAAAAATTAGTCAAGTGTTATGGCATGTGCCTGTAGTCCCAGCTACTCAGGAGGCTGAGACAGGAGGATCGCTTCAGCCCAGGAGTTTGAGGTTGATGTGAGCTAGGCTGACTCCATGGCACTCTAGCCCGGGCAACAGAGTGAGATCCTGTCTCAAAAAAAAAAAAAAAAAAAACAGAAAAAGAAAAGAAAAAATATATATTTTAACCCCCAATTAGACAGCCAGTTCCTGGAGTTCTCAGTCTGTGTTCTGTAGTACAAGGCAACATGAACAGTAGGGACACAGTAAACGTTTGTTAAAAAAAATGCTTTCCAGGTTTTAGTTATTTATAGGACCTCCATCTCTCCTCATTCTCTCTCTCCCCAAATCACAGATCATTACTGTCTTTCTTTAATCCAAATTCAGACAGATTCAAGAATCTTCTCTCAGTATCTCTCACTTAGGGGTAAAGCAGTAGCCTGGGTGGAAGGTATTTCTGAGAAAATTTAAATAAAGATAATTATGGGAAGTTTGAACCTTCCTTTATGTGTCTTCCTGAAGAGCAGTGGAGAGTTTCTCTTCCTTGTTAATGTAAGATTCTCTCTTGTCATTCAACAAATGCAGGATGGTAGCCTGAAGGAGGAACTGAGAAGAATCTAAACAAGGAAAGTCTCAATATCTCAAGTATCTACAGACAGCAGAACTGAGTCCGTGGAGCCATGAGCAGGGACTGCTGACCTGAGCAAGGTGGGCAAAGAAATGAATTCAGAGTAGCATAGACCTATAACCATAATGAACCTCAGCTGCCACTGCGTGCCTACCATGAGCCACCATGTATGTTACAGCCATGCCATCATCTAATCCTTACGACACTCCCATGCAGGCAAGACTATTATTATCCCCTTTCAATAGATGAACAAACTGAGGCTCAGACTGTTTAACAACATCACAGACTGATTTCAAAGCTTGTTAACCACCCCACTACACCACACTGAGTGGGATTTTTCTAACAACTGTTGAAGCTCAATCCAAGAAAAGAAAATGTATTAACCATGACTTAAGTATTCTTTGTGTTTGTTTTTTGAGACAGAGTCTCACTCTGTTGCCTGGGCTAGAGTGTCATGGCATCAGCCTAGCTCACAGCAACCTTCAACTCATGGGCTCAAGCGATCCTTCTGCCTCAGCCTCCCGAGTAGCTGGGACTACAGGCATGTGTCACCATGCCCAGCTAATTTTTTCTCCATATATGTTTAGTTGTCTAGCTAATTTCTTTCTATTTTTAGTAGAGATGGGGTCTCGCTCTTGCTCAGGCTGGTCTTGAACTCCTAAGCTCAAATGATTCTCCCACCTCGGCCTCCCACAGTGAAAATATAATTATATATGTTAACATTTAAGAGTAATCCAAGAGAACTCATGGACCATTGGATAATGGCACTCCCTGTCTATTATTCTATGCAATGTGTTGTGAGTTCTAGACATTTTCTGAACAGACCTGGGGAGGGGGAGGAACTAAAGCAGAGTCTTCCTAAGGTGTAGACTCTAGATAAGTGAACAGGAGGGCAAGGAAAGTCTATACTGTGTAGAGAAGTAATCTTTGGAGAAAGTGAGTGTCAACTAGAATGGAAGCATGGGCTGCGTACATGTAAGAAAAGGACCGAGCAGTTAGACCAGGGTCAGATCACACAAGACAACCAAGATGTCTTTTTTTAATCCAGACTTTTTATGTTTCTCTGCAACAAGCCTTTCACCGGAGTTAACCAACAAGTAACCAGAGGATCAGGGCTGGACTAAAGCCAGCGGATGCCCTAAGCACAGCACAACAATGGTGCTCCTTGGTTCTTCCATTGCTTAAAATAAAGGTTCTGTTACATAACTCAGTTGATGAGGTAAATGCTTAGTTAGACCCCTCCGCCCGTGTTTAGACTGGATGGAAGTGAAACTCTCACACTATGAGATGACAACAAATGCGATATCTGATGACAACCTCACACCAAACTTTTATACTTTAATCACTCACCATGTCAAAGAAAATGTTTTTCTTTAACAGTGCAGATTAGAGTTGAACACAGCCGATAAAGACAATTACAAAAACATTCTAGTGAAGTCAAGAGTGGTGGTGAAAGAGTTAAGGGCATGAAAGCCAAAGAAAAAAGTACGGTGGCCTTGTGCCCTAGCTGTGTGTTATTTTGCTTAATGTTTAATCCAGGGATGGAAAGAACAAAGAAAAACAGAAAGGGACATGAATACTTCCCAGGTGTATGTAACGAGTCCCCAAATACCTGGAAGTGGACAATTGTGAACTCCTTGGAGGCAAGGTTCTTGTCTCACTCGCCTTTTCATCCTCAGTGTCTGAACCAGGATTTGTCACATGGAACTCAACTTGACAAGCATGGATCGAATGTCTACTCTGTGCCAGCAGTCAGAACTAGGAATTAAAATATGCATACAGCCTGGGCCCTGCCTTTGGGATGCTCATGGTCTGATAAGGAAGGCCGTGTGTGGGAAGGCAAAAATGACGTATGATCTATGCATTGAGCAGTTTTTCACAAAGAATACTGTCTGAGGAGGTAATATGTGGCCTGGCTCTGAAGAATAAAAGGCAAAGGTTTTTTATTTTAAAAAAAAGCATTTTAGGCAAATCTGACTCATTGAAGGAGATCAATACATCTTAGTTGAATGAAAGAGTAATTAAAGAACGTAGGCACGGAGGAGGGGCAAGGGCAACATACGTAACCTAAACATCTGTATCCCCATAATATGCTGAAATAAAAAAAAAAAGAATGTAGAAACAGAGGAGTGTATGAGCCTAAGGGAAACAGACGTGTGCTAACTGCTGAGTGAGTGAGTGAGTCATACTACTGGGGATACCCTGATATCCAGCCTCGCCCACTGATACGGTCTGGAGAGAGGCAGCTCCCCATTTGCAGGAAGTTTTGTACAGAGGGAACACTAATGAAGCTAGTCTTGGCCTGAGGTGCATGATTGCTGCAGGTAGACTATTTGCTCTCCAAGTACACTGTTCTGGTAGAGAACTAGTTAGATACTTCAGTTGGCCCAACAGCAGACATCCAGGGAACTGTAGAAGTACAAGGTGTTCATGATCCCAGTGAAAGGACTGGCTTGACACCAGTACAAACCTCCTGATTGATACACACACACACACACACACACACACACGTATAAAATTATTTTTATTTTTATTCAAATTGTATAGTTTATTTTATATCTTTACTATAATTATTTTATATCTATATAAATATATCATTATTACATAATCATATATTATACATTATTATTTATATGCTTATTAATTATATTATTTATATACATTATATGTAATACTATATAATATACAAATATATAAATATATTGAATAATGCTATGAGTTGAATATGTATCTTATATATAAATATATGTATTTATTTATAGGAACAATATAAAAGCTCCTTATCCTGCTCCATCCTTCCCAAGGTGGATTGCTTCGAAAATTGAAGCCAGATCAACCAGATCAGCCGGACTTACAGGTAAGTCATTGTCCCAAGAAAGCATCAGTATTAACATAGCCAGGCTCACAAAACTGAGTACACATTGCTTTCTTCTATTACCATTGATTTTACATTACTTTCTCTCCTCACAGGGTGGTCTGGTGAGCAGATATCCAGGACCAGAAGTAGAAAAGGACAGGTTGAGTCTTTCTTGCATCCTGCCAGAAGTGTGTTTCTGTAGCTTTAAGGACTGGTGGTCTGGGCTTTAGGGGTTTCCTAGGAGTTTTTACTCCTCATCTCCTGACCACATTTATGACATGGTGCTTAGCTGGAATCCCTACCCCATTAGTAATAATGTGCTTTCATTTTTATAGCCCCTGTCAGAGCACTTGCATGCACTTTATTTCAGTTGAAACTGACAGTAGTCCTTGTTCTTTGCTTTATTTCTATAGATGAGACAAATGCAGCCCAGATCTCCAGACTATAAAAGGCTTCTGAGCAGAACCAGCCTGTTTGACTTAGCCAAGAAGCCACAGCTCCTCTCCCCAGAGGGAGACACTTATTTCTATAAGCATAGAAATGGGCTACTTTTCTTTTTCATAAAGGAAACAGGCCTCATTTTTTCCTAGTGCCATAAAAATCAAAATGCTTGAGCAAGTTTGTCTGTGTGTGTGTCCTAAAATCTGTTTATTAGGCCACAAAACCCCTCAATAAATTTTAAAAGTAGAAATATTATAGAGCATTTTTCTATAATCAAAAGGCAATAACATCAGATATTAACAATAATAAAAAGGGAGGAAAACCCTACCAAACTAGGAACTTAAAAACATTATCTTTTGGCCCACAAAGTAAATAACTGAAATTGTAATAATAAGAAAATAACAATGATGAAAACTTCATATTTCCCCAATCTATGATTTAGCCTTTGCCAAATTACTGCTCTGAGGAATATTGGAAATCAATCCAGTGTTGTGTTAGGCAGCCGTTGATACAACTTTGGTTATTAATGTGAGAAATAATACAAAAAGATTTTAAAAAATCATGCTCTGGTTTCTCTTCAGATTGTATAAATCTTTTGCCTTTTAAAAAATGCATGTTAATTTGGTCCTAACTCAGGGCTACTTACAGCAGCAATAATTTTTCCAATTGTGTTAGCTCTTCCCTCTAAGGATTACCAAGAGTTCTATGAAACTCTTAGTATTTTATATACAAAAATATCCCCAAAACATAGAGAAATAAAGTTAATGTAATAAGCAGGTATGTCTACTTATAGGTATATGAAATAAAAGTGGTCATATAACCCAGATTTTTAAAGAACATTTCAACTTACAATGTTTAAAAATTGCAAAGCTGATTATATATAAATATATAGAGCTAAATCTATTTCTTTACATGGATTTTGCTTCAATAAAATGATTTGTTAAGTATGCCACCGAATATGACTTGTAAGTCAGAAAATGATTTGTCATTAGACTTTGTATACTAATTTTTAGCTTTGAAAAATAGAGTCATCACACGTAAAAGAAAAAAAAATAGGCTGTTAAATTAGAGTGCCCTAAGGGTGGACTGGCCTAAAACTGACTTCACAGGGGACCAGACTGGTCTAAGGCAGGGCCATATCTGCAGAATATGGTGGAACTCAGATCACAGACAACTGGAGTGCTATGGTGAGAGCAGGACTCTCACACCAGCAGGATGTGGAGCTCCTCTTCCTGCCTGTCCTTCCCAAGGTAGATTGCTTCCAGAGCTGAGAGATCGATCAGGCTTATACATATAAAGCGATAGTGACCATAGCTATAAAAACAAAAGTGGTGCCAAGACAAGAAGTTAAGCAGATCATTACAGTAGGGACATTTGCCCATCATGCTGAAGAGCTCCAGTCTGCTGTTAAAAAAAAAAAAAAGAAAGAAAGAAAACAACTCTTAGAATTTTATACTGGTTCCTAAACTTTTCTACAAGTTCTTAAACTTGTTAGAATTGTGTGTGATATAAAAATAAATTGACTCTGAATGAGAGTATGAGGGTTACTACAATGAGGAAGGTGTATAAATCTCAGGGCATAAACCGTGGATTGTCTCTTTTGTTCATTCTGAGGCCATTTCAACTTAATAATTCTTTTCTCTTTCTGGTAAATGATTTCTCAGTTCGATGTGATATTATTATAAATAATTGCAAATGCACATAGGACATAAGGTGTGTGAAAAGCTTTAGGTTCTTTTCTTGGCTTCCACAGAAGGCAGGAGGAGGCAGGAGTCTCTGGAACACTGAGGCACAGCTCTGTCAAACATTATCTGGCACTTAATCTTCTAGGATAGATGCCCCTTAAAGTAAAGCTACTGCATAAAAACCATCCTGAAATTAAAAACTGTGGGAACCTAATTTTATTTGGTTCAGGTATTTCGGGCCAGAAAACGTACAACAAATTACCCCAAAGCCTGTATTGTTTGGGATCCAACCAATCAGTCAAGACCTTCAGTGCATATGACTCCTCCAAAGGGCCAATAATTCTCTCCTCTGGGGCTCTTTTGGGAGATTCTGTGAAAAGCTGAGTGCATAGATGGGAGCCTGTTTTTCATGATTTGGAGAAAAATGTGCCCTATTATAAAAAAAAGTTTTTTATTGTTAAGTAGCTTTGGTTCAAAAGATACAACTGGCTAAAGCATAGTGAATAAATCACATTGGAGGGGAAAAAGGAACTAGGTCAGCATTTCCCAAACTATGTTCCTCAGCGTAACAGTGTTCCATGAGATGTTAATTGGCGTTCAGTGAAAAATAAGGGAGAGATCTCTTGGGCAGGTTTTGAGAAAAGTACCCCCCTTTTAGTGATTTATAATTCATACCACACATTAAAGTTTCTGAGAAGTCCTGTAGATTTGTATTTAGTTCACGGATTCAATCAAAAATACTTACTGTATTCTTATTATACGTCAGGCACTGCTCTAGGCATTGGGATTGAATGATGAACTTAAACCCTGTATTTCTGCCTCTTATCTGACCATGGAATCCTGATTTTTGTGATACGCTAACATGATCTGTTACAAAGAATGTCATTTGGGAGATGTTGTCTAGGTCTTCCTGATCTTATGTTAGCACTTTGGCCAGCAGTACTTGTGAGTTTCTCCTCCCAGAGAAGAGGAGCCGTCTTTATAGGGCTGAGCTGTGGTGTTGGAGCTGATCCATCGTGTTGAGTAGGATTTGCCTGGAGGCTGTGAAATGAAACCAAAGATGAGACAGCAAATGAGTTAGGGCTGAAACAAAGAACAAAACCAGCATCTCAGCACAACTGGGTGATCCACCTACAGGATGTGTGGAGATTCTAGGTTTGGGGGAACAGGATGGCATTTTAGGAAATCAGACTAGAATGAGAGGGCTTGAATCTAAGTGTGATGTGAGAGAAGCCTAGAAAGTTCTCTAAATCTTTGATGCCTATTTATCAGCATTTTAAAAGGGTGCTGGTGACTGTGGCCATGGTGGCAAGGGGAGTTTCAAGGACAGAAGGGATAGCTAAGATAATGTATCTACTCATATGAAATCCTGTATTTTACTAATGATCGTATAGTCTGTTAAACATTGGTCAGTAGCTGTATGGCAGTCGTTTCGAAAAATGACAGCTATAGAGATAAAGTCATAGAATGAGTTACACATGGTCTTGAAGCACAAACAAACTTCAAGACTCTCTAAATCACTTTGCAGCAGAAGTTAGTACTTGGAAGAGGAGAGTGTGCAAAATGAGTTAGAGGACTGAGTACATTTTCTCAATTTTCCCTTGTGGATTTACAAAGATCTTGCTCACCGTCTTCCACATAACTCTTTAAGTATTTGATGAATCTTATCAATTGTTTTCCTCCCTAAGTCCCCACCAGCTTCTGTGGGATTTTCTTCTTCAACCTTTTTGTCCAAACAGAAAAATGAACTCAATGACTTCAGCCTTCCGCATAATGGTCCACTTCCCAGCACACTTACCATTTTCACTGATCCCCAAACGAGTCCCTTGGTTTATAAAGTCACTCTTAGAAGCCAGGCTTAGTCACAGCTGGCCCACACTAGTCCATGCTGGTCTCACCTGCATCAATAAATACTCTCCTCTCAGAGCCCAGTGCCTGGGTAAGCCTCAAGCACGGGCACTTGAGTTGCGGTGTGCAGAGATGGGAAGATGTGTCTCCACGGAATGATTTTTGTTCTTGTATGTCTGTGAAATAGCTGCTTGTTCCTTGCTTGAGAGATACTCATCGTTCCTGTTTGTACAATTCAAGACATGGTTAATATTTATGTTTGCGAAGTTTTCAGCTGTCTTTTCAAAATGGCCTCCGAAGGGTAAAGACTGATGGGAGCTTTTGAGCACCACGGCCTCATTTCTTCCTGACGCCCCTCTGAGGGTGGCGCCACACACAGGCAGAAACAGAGCGCTCTGTTTAGTCCAGAGACCTGCCGGTGAAATCTTCCTTTCTAAACAGTGAGAGGAAATTCCACTCCCCCATCTCCACTGGCGGAACCACAGTGCACATTTGTGGGACTCTTAGTTTCCCTGTTGGTGAGGTAACCAGCCTTCTTCCAACCAGGCCCGCGGTGACACCTGTTCTTTATTGTGACTTCCCACATGACTGGAGTCCCACTCCTGCTGAGCGCAGCACCCGGACTTCCTGCAGAACCATCTCCACCCGGATGAGCTCACGGGACTCCCCTGCTCTTGCTTCTGCCATCGCTAGCCTGAGCCCTGCGGCTTTGAGGAATTAGACTCTGTCAGGGAGGTTCCTTTGTGAAAGGGCTGCTGTTTCTGGTAAAAAGGCTGGATGTTTCGGTGTTGCTGTTCATACCTGCCCTGAGGCCAAGAGAAAGTGAAAGTTCGAGTTTACTCTTTTATGCGGAAACATCTGCCTCTCTCCTCAAACTTCTTCCTCCATGGCCTGGCTCTGGTTCCCTCTGGAGTTCGCTGCAGTAAGCCAGCCAGCCAGTCCCCGACCCTGCAGACCTGGTTTGAGTGGAGCTTCAACGCACGGGCTGTAAGATGGAAGACTTTAGTTTTCCCAAGAGCTGTGACTGACTGCGCCTGTCGAGTCCCCCCACACACAGCCCAGTTGGACCCCTTAGCATCAGTCACAGCCCCGGTCAATCAAAATTTCTAACTTGCGTTCAAATCAAAACTCCGTCCCTCTCCCTGTGTGGGCCACAGTGCTCAGGAAGGGCCAGCTCACTGCGCACTAGCATCACGGCCATGGAAGGTGAGGTTAGTCAGATACACTCCTGCTACGTAATCCTAACAGTGGCTCTTGTTGTCTTCCTAAGTGCAAATTCTAACTTGGTTTGCAAGCCTTTTCTGAGGATGTGCCACCCTTCGCCTCACATTCCTCCCATCGTCCATTCCTTCACAGCCAAGGGTTTCCTCACAAACTAAGACCTCTGCTTATGCTCCTCTCTCCTCCTCAAACACTCTTTCACCTGGTTCTCCTTCCTCTAACTTTTGTTTGGTTAAAGTCCATTCATGTTTCAAGTCTCAGATTAGAAGTATCCTCCCCCAGGAAGCCTTCCTTGACCACCCAGAATAAGCTAGTGTCCCCAGCTCTGCGCTTGCAAGTCCTTGTTGTAATCACCTGTGTCCTCGCTGGACCATAAGTTCCTTAAGGCCAGGGACCATTTTGCCTTATTCACCACTTGGTCTCTGGCATTGAGCACCGTGCTTGGCACATGCACGCTCAGCAAACATGAGATGAATGATGGTGGGAAAGCATCTGTGAGTCCCTGAAAGCAGTAGCAGAGTTAGGGGGCTTTTCATGCCAAATTCCTCACATTGCAGGGGTCTGAAAGGCGCTGATACTGACTCAGCTGGGATCTGGAAACACCAGCACAGAGGAGACTGGAGTCTGTCTGTTCTTCGACAGTAGCAAGTAGCTGCAAAAATGTGCTAATGGGAAGAGACTCCGGGCTGGCAGGCGTGAGGCCTCTGTCCAGATTCCACAGGCCTGCCTTGCTCGGCGCCAGCTGGAGTGCTTTGCCTGGGAGCCCCCGGCATGCACTTTCGACACCACATTCATGAGCCCCCGGGATCCAGTCAGCAGATCTGTCTCAACCCACCGTCTGCTGTTGACGTTTCTCACTCAAATGTCAGCACTCATTGGAGATTGATGATTTGTTCCCTCGAAGTCAGGTACAGGGCAAAAGAGGCTGCAGGGCTTGATGACATGGAAGAGTGGAGAGGGCTCAGTGAAAGATGGGAGTCTGTGTACCTGGTCCCCATTGTGTCTCCAGGGGCTTTTCTGTGTGACTTGGGAGATGCTGGGAAACCGCTCTCTCAGGCTGACTGAGGGCTAGGAAAAAGCAGAGGACAAACTCCTCTCTCATTCATTGCCTGGGCTGCCACTGGTATGGTCTCTGCTCTCCGGCTGGAGATCGGGCCCTGTCTGGCCTGTGGTGGAGGAGGCGGGGCATCCCGACAGGTGTGGGGAGGGCTGGCAGCCTGCATCCCACTCCTCACTCGGTAAGACGGGCAGGTAGTAGTCAGCAGTGTGGACTTTAAAGCTGGACTGTCTGGGTTTGACTGAATCCCAGCTCTACCATTTACTCCTGGCTATGTGATCTTAGGCAAGTTACTTAAAAGTTCTTTGCCTTTGTTTCTTCCTTTGTACCTATCTTAATTTTTTTTTAATGTCAATGGATTTTTATTGAGTATTTGCTGCATGCCAGATATTATGTAAGGCACTGAGGATAAAATAATGAACAAAATAGATTAATGTTCCTCATGTTATGGACCTTATATTTTAGTTTAGGGGGGCAGGGAGGAACAGACAATAGCAATAATTTTACAAATGTATGTCAGATGAGTACTTAGAATCCTGGGCAATGTTTCCATTTGTAAAATGAGAAGATTAGATTCAGCAAACTCCAAAAACACTTTAAATGTAAAATCACAATCTACCTGTGTTGTTGACTCTACTACTGATCCTCTGGTAGTTCTCTAGGTCAGGAACTGTCCCTGGGTCAACTCTGGTACCTCCATTTCCTGGGACAGTGCATGGCACATAGTAGATATGCAGGAAAAGATTGAATGGGTGAATGTATGCCCGAATGTTGCTTGGTGAGGATTCAGTGAAGAGGCATGAAGAATTGTTATGAAGCAATGAATGCTGGTTTCCCTCTGCTGCTAACAGCTGGATCTCAGCCCAGGGGCCAAAACCTTCAGGCAGAAGCAAAGGCCCCCTCTGTCTGGCTTTGTGGTCTTGAGGAGTGCTAAAGCCATGAAGAAAAGGGGAGCAACTGAGGCTTGGCAGATCAAGAGTGGAGGACCATGTGGGGGGCCCCTGAGCAGGGCCACCACCTTGCAGCTGACCGGGACCCACTATCCAGCAAAATGAAAAAATTAGTGCACTGGAAACCCAGAGATCTGAGTTTGCTCTATTGAGTGCCTTGAAACAGAGCACAAACTATGCCAAACAATTGATTTTAACAAACTAGACAATGATGTTTAAAGCACTTCTTACAATATTGAGAGAATGAATGACTAGGAGCATCACTAAATTCCTGCCAAATTATATGATTTTTACACGGAAATTTTTTTACATAGAAAGTTTTCAAAGTACTTGTATAATAACATACCTTCCCATATGCAGGAACCCCTGCAGGGCAGGAACCTTCTTTATGCCCATTTTGGAGATTTGATTTAGAGTTGTTACCCAAGGTCTCCTAACTTGCTGAACCAGGTCTTTGGACTGGACATCTTGCCGTCTTTCTTTCCTCTCTGCCTCCCACTATGTGGCACCAACCTCCAGACTAATGTGATATTTTTTGGATGATTGAATAAGGAAATCTAGAGAACACATATGTGGGGTGGAGGTAATTATGGCTCAACCTCTCAGGGTGGTACTATCATTACAGAGAACTGGAGACAGTACTGAAGGACCCTCAGAACAGCTGGCCCAGCTATTAACACCTCAGGGAGGTTGTGCGTAGATGAGATATCCAGGAGGGCACATGGATAACCTGATCACTGAGACGAGGTAGATGCCAGGCTCGCAGTAGGGAAATTCTTCTAAAGAGGGGAAAGCACTGAAGAGAAATGTGTAATTACTTCTCATTTGGTGCATTCAGCAATGTCTGATGTATATTTCTGAAGAATATACTCACAGTGTAGGGGAGGATTTGAGAACTTAGTTTGGGGATTCTAAGCCTAACATGAACAGTAAAGAAAATCTTTTATGCCTCTTCACAGAATCTTTGCCAAGCAACATTTATGCCTGTGTTTGTTCATTCTAAACTCCTTGAGTACCTGCTATGTGCCAAACACTGTCCCAAGCACTTTGGGGTGGCACAGAGTTGACCCACGTATAGTCCCTGACCTTGAGGAACTCCTGCCTGCTTAGTGGTGTAGTCAGAATTTGAACTCAGGCAATCTGACTCTGTGTCTAAATTAATACTATATTTCCTCAGTTAGAAAATCTATCCAACTTAGCCTGGAGTAATAAAGGAAGGCTCCTGAGAAGAGATGTCACTTTTGAGTTGAGCCAAATTGAGTTCAGCAAGTGCACAAAGAAGGAGGGATGTTCTAGCTAAAGAAAACAATATGCTCAAAGGTTCAAAGGTGTAAAGAGAGAAAGGTATATTTGACAAAATGCAAATTATGTGGAATGAAATAAATACAATAATAATAATGATGATGATGATGGAAGGAGGACAAAATGGGTGTGGAATGGGTGTAGGAAGTGGAGGGAGACAGGCTGGGGAATCAGGTGGACTTAAGCCATAAAGCACATTAAACTCCATGCTAAGAAATTTGTATTTTGGTCTCCATGGCATTAAGAAGCAATGGACGGGTTTTAGGCAGAGCAGTGATATGGGACATTATATATAGGGAGCTCCTCTAGGACAGCATTTCTCAAGCCCAGTTGTTTGCTTATCAGAGTAACCATTCTTTCTTCTTGGAACATGCTTCTTATCCAGCCTTCCTTCTCCCAGTAAACAGTGCCCACGTATGTCTGTGTCTCAGGTCAAACATCAGGGGACACCCTTGACTCCTCCCTCTTCTGCACCACTGACATTTAATCTATCGGCACGCTCTCTGAGATGTCTCTTGAGCCCATTTACTTTTCTCCATATCCATCATCTCTGGTCTGGACAATCTGCCTCCTACTCTGGTTTCTCCTGCCTCTTGGCAATCTAATCTGCTCGTAGAAGCCAGAGGGATCTTTGAAAAAAATCAGTTAATATCAGTCTCCTACTTAAAGCCCCTTCAACAGCTCTAGAATTCCATTGCCCTTGGAATAAAATCCAAACTCCTTATGATGGCCGTTGGAGTCCTGGCTACCTCTCCAGCTATCTCAGGCTCAGTCCCCTCACCCCCTTGTCAGCAGGCTCTGGCCAACCGGCCTTTTGACGGTTTCTGGGACTTGCCAAGCTCTTTCTGACTCAATTTTTTGGACTTGCTATTTCCTATTCCGAGAACACGCTTCTCTGAGCAGTCCCTACGACATGCTCCTTCGCCACTTTCCACCTTAAATGTTGCTTTCAGGGAGGCTGTCTGCACACCTCCTCACGTCAGTCTTTATCACAGCAGCCTGAGACTTTTCTTCATGGCTTATCTTAAAAGATCTTTATAATCTTAGTTTGGCATATTTTGCTTATTTATTTGATGTCTGTCCTTTCCTGGGAGAACGTGAGCGTGCCTGTCTTTTTGCTGTGTGCCCCAAGCCAAGCACCGGGGCTGAAGCGTGTGGGCATTCAATAAATATTTGCTGAATGAATGAATAAATGAGTGTAATTGAATCCTCCACAGCAAGAATTTCTTAAGTTGTCATTTTAATAAGGGAAGAGATGATGAGTGAAAAGAAAAAAACCCATCACAGCAGTTTTTTCTCTTTGGTTTTGTCTTTCTCCTTTGCCAGACTTCATTTACTGGTAATGAAGATGAATTTCTGACACTGTTTTTTTCCCCCAAGATGCTTGTTCAGTGCTGACTGGTTGGAATCTGCAGCGACAGCTTTCATCAAGTCCAGGAGGTGTTGCTTGCTCCTGCCCAGCAGAAAACAACCCTGTGTCCCAGCAGGGGGGCAGAAATGAATCACACCACCTGCAGCGCAAACCACAGAGTGGAAGGGACTTGAGAGAGGGTCTCAGGCTCAGCTCACTTGATGTATAAATGAGGAAACTGAAGCCGTTAGAGGTCAAGAAAACGGAACCCATTCTGTTTTTCTTGACTCCCCCACTCACCGCACGCCACGCCTCACCTCCTGCTCCCAGTGATAGCCTGGGTCTGAGTTGGCCAGTGACACCTTCACCCTCTGGTCCATTCCTCATCAAGGTCTGTTCTGATGGGGACATGAAGGCTGTGGGGTCAACAGCCTGCTTTCTGAGCATTTAGGGATGTGCCTGACGTCTCTGAGTGCTGTCTGCAACTCTAATTTCGGTTATGTGTTCCATCAATTTAGGCAGCCTTTAGGGGAAGCTTGTTTTTATTCTCATCCTTCATTGTGCCCTGGGGATTCATGAGGGTCCTGACTTTACCACTGGTAGGTAGTAATAGAGCTTTCTTCGCTTACCCTTAATTGACTTCTTGCCATGGCTCAAGTGTCTCATGGCAGGTGTGCATTGTTGAACCCCCACAACTCATTTGAAATAATTGCTAACATTAACAATTTGGCAGTTTTACATAATATCTGAGATTTTGGGTTCCCTTGGAAAACAGAAAGATCTGGCAATTCTGGGCCCGTGATCTTTTGAGGCTGTCCCATTCAGACCTGGGGAACACGCCCCAGTTTAACACAGTCCCCACCTCTCTCTGTCGCCTTCAGTGCAGCTGACTTTTCTCATTTATGTTACCTGCCCAGTTCCTGGGATTTTTTGTTTGTAATCCCTGAAATATCCTTCCCAAAGCATTCTGGAATTTGAGATCTATGATCACATTCATGATCTTGTAGGCTTTTAGTATGGTATTTTTCAGACTTGGTCTTCCAGTGTGAAACCCAGCTTCAGGGACCAGGGCTGGTTGCTGTCCACTGGGGGCATGGACACGAGCACTTTCACCAGAAGACTTGTGGAATCTAAGGTAAAGTTAGTCCACAGGGATTTGGAGGCAGGGTGCAGGTAAGACTCAAGTGTGTAACTGTTAGGTTAGGGAGGGGGCAAGTGAAAGTTCAGAGATTCCTCCCAAATATTCACTTGACAAGTATCTATTCTGCTCTTATTATGTTCCAAGCACAAAGGGCTGAAAGTATAGAAGGCTGCTCCCACCCACTCCCGGCCATTGCCATCTGCTTCTGTTTCCCCCACTCTCCTGAAGTTGTTCTCAAAGGCCATTAACAGTTTCTGCTATGGACTGAGTTGTGTGCCCTCCCCCAATTCATGTGTTGAAGCCTTAACCTCCAATGTGATGCATTTGAAGATGGGGCCTAGAAGATAATTAAATTTTGATGGGGTAATGAGTGTGGTGCCCTCATGATGAGATTAGTGGCCTTGTAAGAAGGGCCACTGGAGAGCTTACTCTCTCCACCACGTAAGGACACAGCAAAAAGGTGGCTGTCTGCAAGCCAGGAAGAGAACCCTCACCAGAACCTGACCATGCTGGCACCCTCATTGTAGACTTCCAGCCTTCAGAGCTGTGATAAAATAAATTTCTGTTGTTTAAGCTGTCCAATCTATGGTATTTTGTTATGGAATCCCAAGCAAAAAAATATAATCTCCTAATTGCCAAATCCCATGGTCCTAATCTTACATGGATTCTTTGCAGTCTGTGAGAGGGGAGATACTCCCTACTGCTTAACTCTAGTCCCTTGGCATCAATGAACATTCTCCTCCCACATCTCAAGCTGCTTCTGAGTCTCCTTCACTTAATGACATATGTAAAAACTCTTTCTCCAAATAAGGTACATTAGGTTCTAAAGATTAGGAGGACCTGATGTCTTTGGGAGACATTATTCAGCATACTATGGACTGCTATTGATTTTCGTGTGCCAACCTTGAATGCAGCGATATTCAGAGAGTTTGTCTGAAGAGTCAACTTTTCTATATAGACAATTATATCATAAGGAAATAAAAATTTTTTGTTTACCTGCTGATTAAAAAATTTTGTGTTCTTCCTCCTTTTCCTTCTGTCTCTCTCTGCTCACCTTCTTTGCATTCTCCTCCTCTTTTTGATCTAGTTTTCATATTTTTAAATAATTTGAATAATTTTTGAATAATTCTTTTTATATTTATAACAGCTTTATTGAGACATAATTCACATACTGTAAATTTACTTGTTTCAATTGTAAACTTCAATGGCTTTTATTATATTTACAGTTATACAACTATCACCACAATCAATCTTAGAACATTTTCATCACCTCATAAAGAAACCACATACCCCTTAACTTTCAGCTCCTCTCTCCCCCTTCCCCGAGCCCTAAGCAGACACTATGTGTTTTTGTCGCTATGGGTTTGCCTATTCTGGAATTTCATATAAATGGAATCATATAATATGTGGCCTTTTGTATCTGGCTTCTTTCACTTAGTATATTTTCAGGGTTCATGCATGTTGTAGTATGTATCAATATTTCATTTCTTTTTTCTTGTGGTAAAATATACACAACATAACCATTTGTAAGTGTACAATTCAGTGGCCTCAGACACATTCAAATGTTGCATAACCATCACTAATATCTATACTCGAAACATTTTCACTGTCCACCCAAAAAACTCTGTAGTCATTAAATGGTAACTCCCCTTTCTCCCCTCTCCCAACCCCGATACCCTCTATTCTACTTTCTGTCTCTATGAATTTGCCTCCTCTAGGGACCTCATATAAGTAGAATCACACAGTATTTGTTCTGTGTCTGGCTTATTTCACTGAGCATAATATTTTCAAGGTCAATTCATGTCGTGGCATATATCACCGTCATTCCTCTTGCTGGCTAAATAATGTTCCATTGTATGTATTTGCCACATTTTGTTTAGCCATTCTTCTCTTGATGGGCCCTTAGGTTGTTTCCACTTTTTGGCTATTATAAATAATGTTGCTATGAACATTGGTGTACAACTATCTGAGCCCCTGCTTTTTAGTTCTTTCCATTATTTTCAATTACCTAGGAATGTAATAATCACTGCCTCATATGGTAGTTCTATGTTCACTCTTTTGAGAAACCACCAAACTGATTTTCCCAGTGGCCACATGATTTTATGTCCCCACCAGCAAAGCACCGGGGTTCCAATTTCTCTGTATTCTAGTCAGCATTTGCTATTTTTTGTATTTTTAAAAAATTATAGCCATCTTAATAGGTGTAAAATGGTATCTTATTGTAGTTTTGATTTTCGTTTACTTTATGGCATTGAGTATCTTTTCATGTGCTTATTGACCATTCTTGTATCTTTGGAGAAATGTCTATTCAAGAAATTTTTCCATTTTTGAATTGGGTTTTTTTAAAAATATAGGTTTAGGGAGTACATGTACAGATTTGTTAAATGGGTATATTGCATCGTGGTGAAGTCTAGGCTTTTTGTTTAATGCTTATTCGATTGGTGTATTTAGTACCCATTAGGTAATTTCCCATCCCACACCCCTCCCACAGCCTTCTGAGTTTCCAGTGTCTATTATTCCACTCTCTGTGCCCAGGTACACTCATTATTTAGTTTCCACTTATAAGTGAGAACATGTGGTATTTGACAAGCCGGGGAATGGTGCAGGTCTCAGCTTTTAATTCACAAGAAGAGGTTTTATTTACCCTGTGAATGCTTCATACGTATTTTTCACTGCTGTTTCTCTTGTCCCATTGGGCTCATCTTGCCCATGAGGTTGCCCCTGAAGAATCAAGTCAAGCTGTGTGTGCTGAGACATGTCTGGCCACCCGTCCTGGCAAGGTGGCAGGGCCCTGGCTCTTCCTCCAAAGGCATCATCACTTATAGGAAAATGTCCACTGAAGGCCAAGGCTCAAAGCTGCTGGGAAGCTGAGAAGATGAACCAAGGAGAGCTGCTCATTGTAATACCCAAGTTCCAAACTTCCAGTAGGGAGGAAGGAGCAGGTCAGTAAATCATCTTCCCTGAAAACAAAGAAAAAACTAGGCAACATTGTCAACAGTAGCCATTTCAAGCATCTGGAAACTGACCAAAAGCAGACAACAAACTAAGAAGTATTTTTTAAACAAAAAATTGCTATATTTCAGTAAGAATAGTGCGAGTCTATGGCATTCTCACTCAGGGCAGCCTCCTTCCCCATCCCAGCTGAGTCAGTGCAAAGGTTCTAGCAGAGTGAGGCAGGCTGAAAAAACCTGAAGTTTTACCACTGTTGGAAACTCACTTCAGTTTTAGCAGAAGGTGAAAAACCCACTCCCAGCCATGTTGTCAGGTGAAGGAATGATCTCAGCGGCAAGTGAATAAAGAAGCTGGTGCTTTATTAACCTGAGGTTGCAGTCCTGGTTGGGGCAAGCAATGGAATGGCATACAAGCCAGAAATTTACCAGGGAGATGCTGGAAATGAGACAACCACAGAGGGATTTGATAAGTTCTCTACACACCCCTGGCTGCCTTCTGAGCATGTTCAGAGAGAGATCAGAGAGGGCCCAAGCTGACCACGCACCCCTGGCTAACCTAGGCTGTGAACTTGCAGAGGAGATGCAAGAGGTGGGTTGACTGCCAATGGGTACGAGGGGATCTTACTGGGTTGACGAAAATACTCTCAAACTAGATGTGGAATTGCTAAATTTTACACTCAAAAAGGATGGAATTTTGGGTATGTAAATAACATACCAATAAAGCTGTTGTAAAACATTTAAGTTCTAAAAAATGGCTCTAAGAAATGTTTTGAAATATTTCCTTTGGTATATTATGGCACCCCAAAACCAGCTTCTGTTAGAAAAATAATTAAATATTTCTAGTCATAGATATTGGTTATCTGTAATTATTTCTTCAGTTCTTTATGTCTTGTGTAACAGCTTAGAACACTTTAAATTTCTATGACCATCAATAACCAAGACTCACCTGAAAACCATATTAAAGAAACAGATATATGCTTTGGGACACCATAGACCAACATTTATTGAGTCAGAGTTTGCCACAAAGGCTCGGAGGTGTGTTTTTAAAATCTGACTGCCCTCGAGAGGCTTACATGATTATAATAGTAAGTTAAAGAGATAGAAGAAAAGAAATATATATATATATATATATATAATCTCAGTACTGCGATGGGACTGGTAAAAAAAAATGAGTTGCTGCCTCTTATACTGGATAAATTATTATTGCATATAACCCTTGTGACAACCTTGTGGGTATTGCCAAAAGACAGGGAAACTGAGAGTCAGAGTGGTTCAGCAACTTGTCCAAGGTCACACATCTCATGTCAAAACTGAGATTTGAATATGTGTGGCGGATTCTTAAGCAAACGTTGGTGAGGGTCTGGGATAACAGGCACTCGTGCATGGCTGGTAGGAATGTAAATTCATAAAACTTCCATGGAAGATACTTTGCAATATCTATCAAATGAAAACTACATGTATTCTTTGCTTCTGAAATTTCTCTTCTGAAATTTATAATTCTCTTTCAATGTTATAATACAGCAGAAATGGCCATCCATAAAGAATTAGTTAAATAAAGCTCTATCTGTAAAATGGAATACAATGCAGCCATGAAAAGGGAGGCATATCTGAATATGTTGATATAGAATGATCTGCAAGATATTTTATTAAGTTTTTTACAAAAGCTGTTCCCCACACTTTTTTATGTTGTTTGAAAAGAAATGGAGGCTCACACAGGCCTCCACTGTGACGTGCCCAGGATGGGTAGCAGGGCTGGAATTCCTGCTCATGTGCCCAGACTTGCAGTCTCCCTCCTAGTTTTATCCTATTTCCTAGATGCCTCTGTTGCCAGAGCCACAGAAGGGCTTTAAGAAATGGAGAGGTTTGTAATTGGGTTTTCCTTTCTAAAAGATCATGAGGAACAATGTGGGGGATGAACTAAGTGGGGGCTGGGACTCTGAGCAGGTTTTAGAGCAGCCCTGGTGAGAACTGATGACTGCACTAAGGCATTGGCCCTAGGCCTGCTGAGGGGAGAAAGGTGACAGGGCCTGTGACCATTGAATGTGAAGTAGACAAGAGAAGGAGTCAGGAATAAGGTTTTAGGCTTGGATACCTGGATAAACGGCAGGGCTGTTTGCTGAACAAGAGGAAACGGAAGAAGGAACAGTGTGAGGAGCAAAGATAATGGGAACAGATTTGGAGTGTCTTTGGAACTTCTAATAAGGACTTCCAGAAGCAAGCGGGAAAGGTAAGCTTAGAATGCAGGAGAGCTCGGGATGGAGCTAAATACCTGTGAGTCATCAGTGGAGGTTAAGGATCACCGTGGAATAATCTCTTCTTTTAGGTTCCTTTGGGTCCTACCATTGAGTGTGGTTTCCAAGGTTTCTCATTTGAAGGCGGTGAGCAGAAACTTCCCACGGCACGTCACCCCATCCAAATGCCACAGAAATGGAAAGTGAAACCACTGGAGGCAGATTCGGAAACCAAAACAAAACAAATTCTCCTCTCAGAAGCTATTTCTTTGTCTACTGACTTAGTTTCCATTTGTGCCAATGTAATTAAACTACTCTTCCTTTCTTTCACTTGGAAGCTCTTCATCTGACCACCAGGGACTTCCCTGTGGTAGGGGCAACAGCCACTCCAAGGACTTGCCCCAGAGATTTCAGAACAGAAGCGACTGCATTTCCTCTTGAACTGTTACTTCTCTGCCCAAGGAATCTTCTGGACAATCATCCTGCTAACGCTTCATGGGAAATTTGGCCTCTGGGCTCTGTAATAGGTGGTATATTCACAGTGAAACTGTGGAAGACTCCCATTAATTAAAAATCCCATTCATGCTGTCCGAGCTGAAAACAAGAAACCACATTTTGGGTTGTAGAGAAAGCCACTTTAAATGACCCAACTGACCAATTGTTTCTGCTATGATGTGTGTTTTCTGTGAATTCCAAAGAATTTATGAAACAGCAGGAGAAAGAAATATATTTTTATTTCACTTTTTATACAGACACTAAAGCTTTGTTGGGAGGTTGCATGGGTGTGGGACGGGGACATTTTCTCAGTGGCAGCTATCAAATTAGGGCTACATTAGGAGATATTGGATGCAGAGTTTTCCTAGATTGAAGGTATCTAGAGAGTGTCCACTTGTCATCAATACAGGATCTGTTGCTGACTAGATTCGTGACCGTGGCAAGTCACTTCGCCTTTCTGGGCTTCATTTTTCTTCTCCAAAAAGGAGAAATGGGATCTGGTGTTCACGAAGTTACCTTCTGGATCTAAAGATGCTACAATTTTATATATGACTTTAAAGTAGCCCTCATTAAAAAATACTGTATCAGACCTTTTAGAAAGATGAATACAACTTCTTTGACTTGCAACTTCACTCAGCTAATTAGACAAATATGTATTGAGAGCCTGTTATGTGCCTTGCACCTTACTTGGTGCTGGGGAGACTTAGGAAAAAGGTCACAGTGCCCTGCACTTCTGGGCTGCCGGGGAGACCAAACAGACATGATCCAGGAGCAACAGTAGACTGAGCTTTTTATTTCTGACTCTGTCATGGTCTTAGTTTGCTCAGCGTAAAATGGAGTCAAATTCCAACTGTTTATTGTCCTTCTCCACCAGTGTGGAGGGCAGCAATTTTGTCTCTTTTATTCATTGCTGTATCTCCAGTTCTTGAAAAAATGCCCAACTCGTTTTTGGTGATTGATGTGCATGGTGCAATGATGGGTGAAGGATTCCTAGAAAAGCGGTGGAACAATGAGCTAAAGCAGTGATCTTTAAACTGTAGTATGCTTATGCCAGAACAGTTTACAAGGCCTTTCCAAGGGATGTGTGGGCCTGGACAGCTTTAGGGGGATCAATTTTCAGATCCTCAACTTCCACAGGAACCATTTCCCAAAGGCGATCTGCCTGCGGGCGCACTGACAGCTGTCCTGCTGGCTTAATTCCCGTCTTCCATTTCATGATTGTTCTCCTCTCGCTTAACAAACTGATGGCTTTTCTCTCCAGTCTTACTGAGATGCATTCTCCCTGGTGGTAAAAAGAACCTGAGAAGAAACCCTTGGAAATGTAGGTACAAGTTTGAGACAGGAAATGGCTCTAAAGACAGGATAATATATTTCTGTGGGTCAGATGGTCTCCACTTCTTTGTTGCCAATAAAATTCAAGTAGAGCCTAATGAAGTTTTCAGCTGATAGATCATTAAAAATAACTTTTGTTCATAGATTGCAATGTGATTTTTGGTATATAATTCAAAGGGAACACTAAGAATTGATTGATGTTGCTGAAATAAGACTTTTCCCATTTCCACCTACTTATTTATAAACAAGTTTCCTCAAGGTTTACATTTATAAAAAGCAAATAAGAGGAATAGAATTGATGAAGAACTCCATCTTATTCTGTCAATAAATAATATTCATTGACAGATATGTGAGTAAATTGAAAAAGAAAACAGCCTCTTCCCTCAATAGAAGATATTTTCAATAGTTTTCCTTTTTATGCTATATTGTTCATCAAAATTTATAACATATTTATGTTATTTTAATCAAATGATTAATTAATAATGATAATTATAGTTATAAATCAATATAGAAGAATTTTATTACTGAGGAACATTATGGTCACAGAAAACTTAAAAATTTAAATTTACACTTATATATATTAATATTTTTGATAGGATTATCAATAAAACATTTTTCTGAGGGGGGAAGTAGAATGGAAATAAATATAAGTTTCAGAACAAATAAATGATATAAAATTTCCAACAGTTATTTCTTTTTTTTTAAATGGAGCAGCCAGGCATGGTAGCAAACAGCCTGTAATCCAGCTACTCAGGACGCTGAGGCAGGAGGATTGCTTGCACCCAGGAGTTTGAGGCCAATCTGGGCAACATAGCAAGACCCTGTCTCTGAAAAAAAAAAGGATATAATGGTCAAATTGCTCTGGTATTTACATTCCATTGACTACATTTAAAAGATATATTCCATTGAATATATCAGATATCTTTCAAATTTTCCATCTTTAGAAAATTCTGGGAATGATATTATCTGCAGTTCTTTAAACATGATGGAAAAATTTTGAGGTCAATTTAGAAACGTGTTTGTAGTATATAGTTTTAAACACTTTTTCTGGGGGCTTTGCAAATTGCAAAGTTTGAAGACCCCTGGGCTAATAGTACACATGTGGAAGTCTAATACTGACTCCACTATCAAGCCTTGGGAAATGCCCTTCTTAACCCCTCTGCTTCCATTTCTCTTTCTACAAAATAAAAATCACATCTGATTGCTTTTCCTTATTCTTAGGAAAATTCTGAGATCATATGAGATAAGGAAATAATATGAATGAATAATAATGAAAAGGTCTAAATTATTTCCTGGGGGTAAGTTGAACACCTCTGGGGAGTTTCAATAACATTTTCAGGCTCACAGGATACTGGTTAATTCCTCAAAATGTACAAATGGAAGATATTCTTATTACTACCTCTGCTTTCCATGGCTTCCCATTTCCCCTGGTTTTGATTCAGCTATTGGTAATCCAACGTCATAGGGTTAGTCTCTGTATCTCTGCACAATAGGGTTAATAAGAGGGTACCTAACTCTATTTCAGGGTTAAATCCAAGGTTTCACCCTGATGTTCAGTAAGCGAAACCACAGACATACACAACAGGAAAGCCAACAAGTTTAGAATTCCTTCCCAAATGGCTGAGGGAGTGCATGTATCTTAGTCCAGAAAATACTGATTGAGGTTCTGAGTATTGTCACTGTTACACCCATAAGGTAACTGGGAATGGTCACCCACACCACATGGACTCCTTTTAGCTTGGTAGGCAACCTGTCATCTGTCTTGTACTCAATTCCTTTGCTCATAAACATGCTTATAATTTTGTAAACAATTAATAGAAAGTTAGACCTTGAGCCCTTCACTCCAGTTTATAAAGAACATAAACTTTGATATCTAACAGGTCTAATGTGCTTTAGAATTGGCTTTTACCTCAGAGAACTTAGGAGAACATTGACTGTCAAATGAGGACTTTTAAGATACTTGGCTATCTTGAAAAGACTTGGAGTTATAAGTTGTTGCATAAATCTAAGAACTCGTGAAGAAACAGGGTGGTGAGGAAGTGGGTGGATGGTGAGAAGCCAGGAGTAGGATTTCTCTATGAGATGATATTGAACATACATTCATTCATTCATTCATTCACCCCTTGAACGTATATTTGTTTAGCTCCAATTAATACCATTTGCTGGGGTAGGCATGAAGAAACACAGATAAATAACCTTCTTTGCTTTCAGGGAATTTACACTCTGGATGCAGAAAGGCAAAAACAATGACAATATTATACCATTAGTGAAAGGAGGATGCAGTGGAAGCAGAATAGAATAAGCAGCAAAGTCTATCTAAGGAAGTAAAAGAAGACTTTCCAGAAGAGATGGCATTTGAGCTCAAAATAGGTGAGGGTATTTCGGGAATAAAGAATGTCATGTACAAAGTCCTGGAGGCCAGGGAGAACTTGACATCAACAAAGAACTCGAATTTCACCTGCTTAAAGTCTAAAAGGCAGAGTGGCTAGAGGTAGCCTTGACAGGAAGGTAAGAGATGTCATACCAAACCTTAAATATCCTGTGAAGAGTTTATATTTTATCCTGTGAGTGACAGGCTTTTAAGAAATTGAGCAGGGCTATGTCAAGATCATATGCTTATTAGAAACACTACAAGATCACTTTGGCAGCTATGTGGAGGATGGATTGAGGTGATAGGACAGGGTCATGAGTTTAGAGACAATAGTACAGTCAGGACGTGTTCAGTCCTGACAAAAGCTCTACTTAAACTAGTATAAGCAAAATGGAGTGTTATTGGCTATTATAACGAAAATCTCCAGGGAGGAGCTGGCTTCAGGGTAAATCCAAGAACTCACAGGATATCCTCAGGATTCTCTCCTTCTCTCCCACTGTCCTTCAGCTCTGCTGTTCTCCTTTGGCTTCTGATGCAAACTCTCTCTCTACAAGACAGACAAGATGGCTGCCAGGCTCTTATATTCCCAGTATCCGTATACCAATTCCAGAGAAGTTTCTGATTGGCCTTGCTGGGGTCACATGTACATTATTGAACCAATTATTAACAGAGGGTGGGGAAACGGGTATTCTGATTAACAGCATGGATCACTCCTATGACAGAGGGGGCAGGGTGCCAAGTCTGATGGTCCCAGTGGAATCACACAAAAGTGAATTCCTTAGTCAGAGCTTACCCAAAGTTCTTATCCAGTTTGTTATAGGTGGGCTACAAATTTGCTTCCATGCTTTCTGGAAGCCAATACAAAGAGGGTGACATTATCAGTCAAAGAACTTACAGTGATTTTCAGAGAAACTTAACTCTTACCGGTACTGACAAGTGAAAAGAATATATTCCCAGGCACTCACAGAATGGCCATTGTGTTTTGTAGTAAATATCAATCTGGCAACAAACAAAATAAGTTTTTGGGGATCTTTCTTAAAAGGACTTTCAGTGGTGACCAATGTCATATAGCTAAAGCATTGGGTAACAGAAGTAATATATTTTGTACAATAAATCCAGACATTTTGAAATCTTAGGAAAGTGGTGTGGAAGCCAGGTCAACCCAGCCCAAATAAGTAGTTAGTGAATCCCTTTAGTCAGGGCATGTGCTCCCTGTCATTCCTTATAGTCTTACATCCAACTTGGTTCCATTATTTATTTGCATTATCAACTGGGCCCCTAAATGCATTTGCATTTGTGACCCCTAGAGAGATATGCATGACTAGTGGTCTAACCCCTTCCCTCTCTACCCTTTTTAGCTTCTGTATTAGTACACTTTGGTGTCTTCTTTTTCTCTTCCCAGCTATTTATAAGTTAAAACCAATACCAGTTTTATCAAGTACTTCTTCTATTCTCTTCCAGTCTTCTTTGAGGAAGGAACCCTCACATTTACTCCTCTTCTGCTCTTGGCTTCAGGATCTGGAAGGTAAAGCCAGTGTCTTCCTGAAAACCCAGAAGCCCCATTTGCAGTGAGATGAGACTGGTCCATCTTTATGGATGGTTTGCATGACTGGCCTGGAAACTGAAGTCAAAGGAATTCCCACTGAAGATGCGTTCATCTTGAACCAAGGAACCTGGAGTAACTTTGGGTTGAGAATGACTCTGAGTACTTGTCTCAGAAATTTGAAGTAGCCCTAAGATTTAACTTTCATTTTCTGGTGTGATGTGATAGTAATGCTGCTTGTCCAATTAACTGGTAGTACTGGAAAACCCATACAAGCACCTGAAATGAGAGTGATTTTTATGTGAACTTTCTGCTTTCTTTAACATTCAGAATTCTGAGCAAGATGAATGAGTGCATTTGGCCTCAGCTAGTAAGAGCATCTGAAGATGTGAAGTCAAGAAAATTGTGATGTCTTATCGGAGCAGTTACTACCTCAGACATTAACCAACTCTTAGATGATTTTATAGACCAGAATTTTTCTTCTTATTATTATGGGTACATAACGGTTTTATAGTTTATAAGGTAGATATGATGTTTTGATTCAGGCATACAACGTGAATTAATCAAATCAGACTAACTGGGGTATCCATCACCTCAGGCATTTAACATTTCTTCATGTTAGGAACTTTCTAATTCCATCCTTTTAGTTTTTTTTAGAGTATATCCTAAGTTATTGTGGATTACAGTCACTTCCTTATGCTATCAAACATTGTTCATTGTGTCTATCTAACTGTATTTTTGCACCCATTAACCATCCCTACTTTATCCCCTGCGACCCCTGCCCTGCCCAGCTCATGTAACTGAAATTCTACTCTCTGTCTCCATGAGATCAATTGTTTTTAACATTAACTCGCACATATGAGTGAGAACTTTTGGGATTTGTCTTTCTGTGCTTTAGCCCAGTAAAATTCTTTACAATGAGTGTAATTTAGGAAGTGATACACATGTGTGTACTTTTAAAGAAAAGGAAGTGGGCATTTTGACTTTTTATTTTAGTGGATTGAGGAGGGCATTATTAGTACAATATTGGCACATCAGCTATGTAAATTAGGGGATTGAGCTGTTTATAAAAGAAATGAGAGAGAGAGAGAGAAAGAGGGAGAGAGAGAAAGAGAGAGAGAAGGAAGACAAGGCATGAAATACAATTCAAATTCAAAAAACGAGATGATTGAGAACTCTTTCTAGTAAGAGACAAATAAGCAACAAATTTCAACTGTGGCCAAAAAAAGTACAATTCAAAACTTTTGTGTTTTTTTTCTGTTGTTGGTTGTGCCTCTTCCTTCCAAACTACATTCATTTATATTTCCTGAGTGATTCTTGCCTAAGTGTTTGCAGGAGGTGGCCCCCAAGATCAGCTTGGAAAGTAGGGAAACTCAAAAGAGGTTTTTAATTATTTACATATTGCACCCCAAATTCATAAAACCTCAATTATTCAGCCCCTGCAAGGCTGTCTTTGACTAATCTCCTCTAGGCCTCAACACTCCTGCGTTGGGCCAGGCTCTGAGCTTCATTGGGTCCCACCATGGTGACCAAAGAACGTTCTCACAGAAAACTGCACATTGGTGATTAGCGCAACTCTAGCTCTAACTCTCACTGCAGCAACACCCACCAGCCAATTGGCCGGTACATTCAAGGCACTGAAATGCGTTTGGAGGCAGTGGCCATGGCAAGGCCTGCTGAGTCGTCCTGGGTCCCAGAGGCCTCTCACCGAAGCAGCTCCTCCATTCTCTCAGTTCCTGCATTCGGCCAGGTTTCTGCTCCTGCTCTTGGCCTGGAGCCCTGGCAGTTCAAGCTGCTATCTCCCTAAGACCCATTACTCTCCCTTGCAAGTGTGGAGGGACTGGCTTGGGAACTCCAGAAAGCCCCATGTTCTGTTTCACTCCCACTCTCAGTTTAGCCAGAATTGCAGGGAGATGGATTTATTACCCCCATACAAACATCCCCACACCTCATTATTCTTCCTGAGGCATTCGTTACTTCCCTTAAAAAATTACTTAGCCTGACAGTTGCCTGGTGCCCTATTCTGAATCTGATTTGCATCTGAGACAATGACACATCTTAAAATCAGCCTTTTTGAGCAGCAGGGACAAGAGTCCTTCACTTCACTGGAAAGAGGAAACGGATGCTTTGTGATAGATAGAAAAGCCCTTTCTCCCCGCTGCCTATAAAAGTCAACATCATTTTCACCTTGAACCCTCATATCTAAATTGCTCTCAAGGTGAAGAATGAGCTCCTGGCTCAAATGCCATTTCCAATACCTACATGGGGATGCTCTGTGACCTAAAAAGCCCCTTCTCAAGGTGAGATGACATGCTGTTACAGACTGTAATTTCCACTGAGAACTAACAGACATCTGGAAGGAAGTAACTTTATGAGGCAGAAAATTAAAGAACTCACTTCCAGCCTTGTCTATACTTTACCAGAGTCAGGATACACACCACTATTTTCTGAAAAGCCAAAAAGCAAATAAGGTATTGATTGAATATAAAAGAAAAGAGAATCTGGTAGTAAATAATAACAGAAAGTTTGAATGCCTAGTCTGGAAGGTGAAAATAAAATCACTTTTCCCAAAAGTATTACTTTTCTACCTTGTGCTGTCATACTGTGGTGCAGGGAAATGGATTCAACAGTTTTTTAAAAGCGGCTTTGTTACCACCATAGCAGAGCATTGTTCTAGGACAGAGAAACGCATGGAGAGAAGTAGAATACAGGAAAAAACATCTTACAACCAATTAGTCTTGGTGAATCATTTCTTACCACAGCTACTAAATGAAAGGTTTTTTAGATACTCACTCAGAAATTAGGACACTTTCATTTTGCACAGCCAGACCATTAATTAAATTTTTTAATATAATATTAATTTATACTGACAACTATGAGTCTCAATTAAAATATCCTGAAAAACTCATTACCCACCAACCTATCTCATAATGAATGTGTCATATCTTATTTAGAAAAAATAAATGAACACCAGTGCCAAAGGTAATTGCAATTTGTAAGCATCAGAATTCAGCTGAGGTGGCAATAAGCCAAGTGGGGTCTTGAAGATCCTTGAAACCCGAGGCTTTTCCCAATAGACAACAAAAAGGTATCCTGTTGTCACTTGACAAATATTTATATTTTTGGCATCATCATCAAATCTATATGCTTGTTTCTGGTGTGAATTGCATGTGACAAATTTCATTTTGACCTACTTTGAATTTCTGTCCCAATGCCTACAGGAAAAACTAAAATGGGGACAAGATGTAAACTAAGCTGAAGAGGTCCGTGAACTGACAAAGGGTGAGTCACTGACCCGGAGAAGATTTTCTAAAGGAAAGATGCCATGGGGCATGGTGGTTAAGAATACAGTATTTGTTTTCAGAGAACTGGGTCTGTGTTCCAGCTCTTTAAAGGACTATGGCTGTCCTTGTTAAGAACTTTGATTAGTTAGTCTAATACTAGCTATTGTAACACGTTCAACACAGTATAATGGTTCCAATATGATCATAGCTTATTTCTCACTCTTGTAACAGTCTGAGGTGAATCCTACTGGATGGCAGGCAGCTCTCCCCATGCAGTGACTCAGGGACCCAGACTCCTTCCATCTTGTGGCTCTGGTATCCTCTGGGTCCTGTGATTGCAGCTGGTACAAGGAGAAAGAGAACACATGGAGAGGGCAAATCCCTTCAAAGCCTTGGCTAGAATTAAGACACATCATACCCACTGACATTCCATTGGTGAAAATTGGTCATGGGGTCACATCTAGATGCAAGGGGGTTTGGAATGTCCCTGTCTGTTTAGCCACCCCCCACTGATAATTCTGTAACAATAAACGTGGTGGAGAAGCATGACTTTTAGCAGATGGCTAGCTATATTTGTGACAGAGTTGTTTATTAGAGATGATAAAGTCTGTGGAAGGAAGTCTCTGGGACTTAGATCAGATATCTGGGGAGGTGAGGAATTTAAGGGAAAAATCAATCAGTCATGGGGGGTTAAACTTGTGAACAGTTAAGATTAAACCTTAGTGAAAGTCAGTCCGAAGGGCTCCTCCCTTGGCCCAGAGGAGAAGCATCACATATCAGAAAGGGGAAAGAATGCATCCCAGTTAATGGAAGTGTCAAAAGGGCAGGTCCTAATGATCAGAGTTTCTCATTGGGCCAGACTTCAAATGAGGTCTCTGCCTGGTTCTGTACTGGGGCTATAGTTACAGAGGTGGCTGAGGTTTGCCTCTACTCTCAAAGAGAAAATAGAGAAAAATCTGTATTCAGGAGGCAGAAAAGAGTTCTTGGAGGCTAAATGTGTGTGTGTGTGTGGTGGGAGGGGGGAGAGAGAGACAGAGAGACAGAGAGACCCAAGCTGCATATTTAAAGATGAAAATAACCTGGTGTTTGTCAGACATGGGGTTTGTTCTAATTTTGCTGCAAGGAGTTGAACTTCTCTGCAGTGGCCTCACCTGGTCTTCCCTACCTTAGTTAGCTCTCTGTACTGTGAGGTATCTAAACATAATAACAAGCAATGGTTAAAGAAAAAATTACATAAACACAGAATAAAAGCATACATAGATATTAAGTACAAGCATGATTACTGTATTACTGGTTTTGGTGGCAGGAATCTGGAGTTTCTTAGTGTCCATCATTAAAAGGAATGGATGAAGTATGTGCCATCAATACTGGGGATAACTATACAGTTGTTTAAAAAGAATGACTTAGATATATATGTACTGACCTGGAAGTATCTATGGCTAAAGCAAGTTGCAAGGTACCATGTTTTATGTAATCACATCTTTGCATAGACAAATTGAAATACAAAACCTATGCATGTGTATTTGTTTGTATAAGCATAGAGGAAGGTGTATAAGAACACATTCTAAGTTTTAACACTGGTTTTTAGAGGCGAGAGGGCAACTTGAAATTATTAACTTTTTCCTTAAGCATCTAATTTGTAAATTGATAAATAAGAAACAAACCCGTAAGGATGCGTTAAATCTCAGAAACTGGTAAAATATAATGTCCCACCTCGCCTAAACTCTGATCATTTACTTCTTCATTCAACAATTATTTATTATCTGTTGGGTGTGAGATGCTTTCATAGACATTATTTTATTCAATCTTTACAATAATCCCAGGAGATAGTATTTACAGGTGATGAAATAAGACATAGTTTTAGTAACATGCTCAAGCCTCATTCCTAGGAAGATGGCCTAGTCACA
The DNA here is from genome assembly GCA_963575035.1 of Avahi laniger. Lineage (NCBI taxonomy): Eukaryota > Metazoa > Chordata > Mammalia > Primates > Indriidae > Avahi > Avahi laniger. The sequence goes on along the minus strand of CAUYSK010029081.1, from coordinate 2,222 downwards.
TCTGCAGCTGGTTCCTTCTGGCCCGAGCCCCAGTATTATCACCCACACTTTACTCTCTTAAAATGGGCAAGAGAGGTGGTGCCCTATTTTTGAGCTCGGTTAGTCCATCATTCTAAGCCTGGTTCACTAGTAAGGGTCCTAGTCTATGAGTAGGGTGGCCTAGAGTAGGTAAGAATCCTGTTGAGAATAATTACAGTCCTTGCTGACAAACCTAAGCAAATGACCAGACAGACCCAAACTTGAATCTCCTTGGATGTGAGTCACATGACAACGTTCCTACTGGGGGCACAGAAGTGTTAAAGGGACACCAATAACCCGAATGTAAGACTCCTCTGAGGATCTAAGAGGTTGGTGGGAAGAACTGCTCTACTATTAGCCAGGCTTTGACCCCAGCAGTATTCTGAGAGGACTTTTGTGGGTATAATCTCATTTTCTTTCTTCTCTTCTTGAATTAGGAGCTCTTTAGCCATGATTATGACCTTCAAACAATTTGAAGAGTTTAGAGGCCATGGATTTCTTCACAACCTATGTTTCTAGTCAGAGAGATTGCATTGCTTAAGATGCAGAGAAAACTCACTTCTAATTGTTTATTGGAATTGGCAATTCTGGCAATGATTTTAAAAAAATTAAGAAAGTCTTCTGGAGTTTGGAGTGGGCTGAGATTTAGTATCAGGACTCCAGGTTGTGGGTGTTGCCATAGGAGCTTTAGAAGGCCACACTTACTTGGGCACAGACATTTTTGGTAGTACTCTTCCTAAGTCTGCATCTGCTCTTTTTCAAAAGTTCCACGTTAATAGGAATATAATAATTTTTTAATTAGAAAAAAATCTAAGAAACACGGTTAAAAAAAGCTACAAAGGAGAAAGTCTAAGGCAGTGATCTTCAACATTAACATCAGCTGGGGACTTTTAAAAAGTCTCGATGCCCAGGCCCACCTCAGACCAATTAAGTCAGTCTGGGGGCGGTGGGACCTGGGCATAGTGGTTTCTAAGGTTCCCCTGGTGATCCCCCTGTGCAGCTATCAGTGAGAACCGCTGCAGCAAAAGTCCCGCAGCTGTGTTTGGATTCACAGTACTGGGATCAACTCGGGAGACCCCTGACAGCTGGTGTGAGACTTGGGGGCTCATTTAGAGACCTCTGGGCATAGAGGATTTAGGGTCCCACCCTTTAGCTCAGTGGGGAGCAGGAACCTGCCTTCCTCAACAGCCAACTCACAAAACTCAAAATATATTTATGGGCCACATTCTTTTCCTATTCTGAATGGAAATAACTTGTTTGAGGCCCAAAAAAAGTGACTAGTGTTATAACTTAAGATTACCTATTTTGCTAAATAGAAGACTGTCTATGAAAACTGGCAACTCTTTTTTAATCACTTACAGTACTTATATGAGTATTTTTGAGAAAGGAAAATGGAGACACTTCTAAAGTTCTGTCTTCACATTACATCATGGATCTTATAGTGAAACCAGGTGGCGTGTGGGTGGTTCTAGAATGTTGAATTGCTCATCTTTGCTTTAGTTTATGGTTCTCTAATCCCTTCATGGACATTAGGTAATTAGATCTATTTTCTGAAACTCTCTACTTACCAGAAAACAATCTGTAATTTGCTTTAGACTTAGAATTTTTTTCACAAGACCAATAGAAGTGACAAAAATTTTAAAAACAGCAACAATTGGCCTTGGGAAAAGAGTATTTGCCAGCATCACTCGCTCAGGTGGTGAATTTGGTACAATAATAGTCTCTAACAAGACCAGCAGCTATTAAATAGTAAAGTGTAAAGTTCCAGATTGTTGACTTCAAGCAATATTAGTACTAGCTCTGATGTTGCTGACCTTTGGCCGTCTTTGAATCATTCTCTCTCTCTCTCTCTCTCTCTCTCTCTCACACACACACACACACACACTCACACTCTCACAACCTTCTTGGCAATTCGTTGCCTTGCCTGATCTCTGGAGCGATTTTTTTTTCACTGATAGCAACTTCCTGGTGGGGAAATGAGCTGTGGGGGGGGGGTGGAGAACGAACGGTGAACAGTGAATCGTCAGGGTGTGGCTTGTTAGTGAGCAAAAAGACATAACATATGAAACAAAGGTTTAATTTTTATTTTACATATTTATACATAAAACTTTCAAGGAACCCTCTGAATCCAACAGAATGTTAATAGCACATCTAAGAAGGAACTTCAGGTAGTCAACATTCACAAAATGTTGAAAACTGATTAA
>CAUYSK010029077.1:0-130751 GCA_963575035.1 Avahi laniger | reverse complement strand
AAGAAATTAATTGGACAGCTAAAAATATATAGAAAAAATTAGCTGAGCATGGTGGCGCATGCCTGTAGTCCCAGCTACTCGGGAGGCTGAGGCAGGAGGATCGCTTGAGCCCAGGAGTGTGAGGTTGCTGTGAGCTAGGCTGACGCCATGGCACTCACTCTAGCTAGGGCAACAGAGTGAGACTCTGTCTCAAAAAAAAAAAAAAAAAAAAAAAAAATTTCTGAATGTGTGCTCTTATTTCTATACAGTCTCTAAATTGTCACAGTGGAAGTTGAAAGTCTAATCCTCAGAATGTGCTCCCTTTTTTGATGGACAATATGGTGGAGAACAGGCTATGCGAACCTGATAGAGCATCTTATAAATGACAGGAACCATGCCAGATACACAGTAGGCCAAGAATAGATAGATATTTTCCTTGCCAGTAATGCCCTTCATGTTTTCAATAAAATATAAGCAATTGGTGAGTGCTAAAAGGGATCAAGATATTCCACCCCAAAATATGCTACTTTGCCATAAGAGTTACTTTGAGCCAAAGGAATTTGAGTTCCTGAAATCCTTTATTTGCCTAGAAGCAGAGTCTCCCAAAAGCATTCAGTTGTCATAAATCCCCTCCCCAGGAGCAACTCTTCCTTCTCTTCTAGACATTGTCACAAACTGTCATATTTCCTATCTATTCTCCTAAGGGCCCATTTATCTTTTTAAAAAAATCATGTGCTCTCCCAATATTACACTTTCTCCCTTTCCCTTTTCATTGTAAAAATGGTACATAAACTCTCAAATCTCACCACTCCTTTAAGTATTCCTTTCTTTCTGTGATGCCCTCATGCAAGTAAAACTTAAAAACAAATAACTTTGCAGGCTTTTTTTTCCTGTTAATCTGTTGTCAGTTTAATTCACAGGACCCTAGGCAGTTGGCCTAAGAGAGTAGGGAAAAAGTTCTTCCTCTCCCATAGTGCTTATAAGAACATTCCAACCATTTAAAATAAACTTTAGCATGGACATCTTGGAACTTCCCATTGGAGTCCTGAGATATCTAAAATGGAATAGTAGGGGCCAAGGTCTATACTTTCCTCCTGGCCTATCCTAACTCTTCAGTCAGGGAAACCATCTTTCCATGATGTCTTTATGTAGAAATGAAACTATTTTGGAAATCAAAATGTTGGGAAATATTTATAGGCAATGCTGTTTTTAGCTCTCATTATTGCTGCTCTCAGCTCATTCATGTGTAAGGGGGAAAAAAATCAGTGAAAAACCACAAATATGCAACCGCCAGAGATTTTAAAACTGAGAGATCTGAGAAGATCTCCCACAACCCCCATCCCAAACTGGCTTTTTCTTTTGAATGAATCAGTTCTGCTTCCATGAATATGCTTGGGAGATGGTTAAATGAATAAAACATATTCATGTAAACAAGTAATTATAATACTCATGAGACAATAAAAGGCTTTCTTTTTTTGGGTACTCATTGAAATTAGTACTTTCGGCCAGCATCTAAAGAACACAGATTTTACTTTCTGGAAATAAGCACACAGATCCTATGAGTTATTTATTTTGAAGTCCTGAGATTATTGGATACAGATGAACACCAAGTGCAATAACACATTTGAACCATTCCATATTTGAGCTGGCTTTTCCTTGCAACTAGTGATAAAATTTCTATACTGCTCCTAAGAATCACATGTCATGTGACTTTTACAGAATTCTTCATCTTAAATCAATTGTTTCCATGATCCTCGACAAGACTCTCTTGCTATTGATTGAGAAAAGAAATTTCTAATTATAAGAAAAAATGTATTTTGCGATTTCCAAGGAGTTGAAAGGGAGTCCATATTTTAGATATATGTCAGAGAAAAAGTACTTCGTATAAGATACAAATAATCGTAGGTAAGTTTGGAGATGAGGTGTAACGTACACACGCGTTTTCAGTGTATGGTACACGATCTGGCTACAGCAAAGTGCCAGATTCTTGGCTTTTGAGAAAGAAGCAATATGACTAAGGGTATTCTTGGAGGTTTCTGGTTTTATTCTGGGAATTTCACTTCCTCTGCATCAAAATGCAGCACTTATAAACGGTTCATACTGTGAGAAACTACTTAAGATTCATCTTTCCTTGAGGACCCAAAGCTTCCTTTTAGCCAATTCAAATTCATTAGAATGTTCTGCTGCTGTCTCTGGTACATGAACAATGATTCCTAATCTAATGCATATATTTTCAATAAGTTACTGTTTATTTCTTAAGTATTCAATGAAAAGTACAGTGAAAGACTTGAAAAATCCATATTTTGGGGTCATCTTTTATGCATTCTTAACTGCAAAGTAACTTAGTAAATTTAAGAGGTGGCTTCAAGGTGTTGTTGCAGAACATTCCAGAAAAGCAGCAGTGGTGAATGTCTGCATACACGGAGAGCAAATCAGCTGATGACTAAGGCAGGTGTCCTCTTTTCTTCACTTGCCATTGTAGGCCATAAAAATTTAACACAGAGATTATTAGAGTAGCTTGAGGACAAATCCTCTGACTGTCCATTTCTTTCAACGATTTTATTAGGTATTTTCCTAAAGTTCGTATCGTGCTGATATGCTTCGGAGATGCTTAAATAAATAAAACATTTTCATGTAAACAAGTAATTCTAATATTTAGAAGACAAAAAAAAGCTTGCTTTCTTTCTTTTGGGGGAGGGGTACTCATTGAAATCAGTCCTTTCAGCCAGCATCTAAAGAATAAAAATTCTAATTTCTGGAAACCAGCACACAGATCGTATGACTTTTATTTATTTTCAAGTCCTGAGATTACTGAATACAGAGGAACACCAAGTGGAATAACATATTTGAACCATATTTGAACTGACTTTTCCTTAAGCTGGCTGTAAAATTCTACATTGGCTCTAAGAATCACGACATGTGACTTTTATAGAATTCTCATCTTGAAAATCAAACTAAACTAGCAAGCTGTTGATAAATGGGCACCCCCCCGCTTGTCATATCATGAGGCTTGTTCTTAAAGATCTCAGGTACACTGAGTTCCATTCATATTCCCAGACCTAGACCCTGGCCACATATGGAAAGAACAGTGCAATTAAACCCTGCCCTTTTAAAACCTCTTTGACCATACAGAATACAAAGCAAAATCATTACTTGTAACTTTGCACACTCACTGCTTATGCATACCAATGTAAGGAGATGCTATAGAATGGTAATTAAAATCGAAAGGTATGAAGTCAAACTCCCTGATTTCAAGTCTCAGCTCCAACACTTCCAAGCTGTATGAGCTGGAGAAAGTCGTGTAACTACTCTGTCATTCAGTTTCCTCATGTGTAAAATAAAAATAATGTAACCTTCCTTGTGAGTTCGTTGTACTTATTAAATAACATGTTTATTAAAAGTGCATAGCATGGTATCTGACATTTAAAAAAACACTAAAAATATTGTTATCATCTCCCTAAATGTGAATTAGCTCTAGTTAGCACTCTAGCACTCTAAAAATCCCACTGGGATGGAAACACATCATCTCATCAGTTCTATGTGCTATTACCTACAGGGATGGCTCTCAACTCTTCTTTGCTATCCTCCTGAAAACACAATCCAAGTCAAGCTCATCTTTGTTTCCACTTGGGCACATGTTGTCCAGTACTGAGGCACAGTACATTTTAGTTAAGCTCACACTCTGGATTCAAATGGACCTGGAGTTGAATCTTGTCTTCCTCACTTAATTTTTCTGACCTTTAATTTCCCTGTTTATTGAGTTTTATGAGTTAAAAGTAAGGGTATCTACCTCATGGTGTTATTACAAGGTTTCAGTAAGATAATGCAAAGATTTTGGCATATGCTAATAAAAGCAACAGCAAATATTTATATACTTCTTACCATGTGCTAGGCACTGTTTTAAGCGCTTTGTTAAATCCTCATTATAATCCTATGATATTGGAACTATTATCTCCATTTTACATATGTAGAAATCAAGGCCTACGTAGATCAATAACTCGTTCATAGTCATATTAATGGTAAATAACATACCAGAATTAAAATCTGTGCAGTTTGCCTTGATTCTGGGAACTTAACCACTATTCCCTATTGCCTCCTAATAGTACATGTTTGTTGAATATTTGCCAGTAATCAATAAATATTTGTTGAGATATTTATTTAACAAATCAATATTTGCTGAAGTATTTATTTATTATTTACTATACCTTAGTAAGTAGCAAATCTTATTGTAGGTCACAAAAATGGACTCTTTTGCTTATAAGTTTTTTAAGAAACATTTCAGACTCTGCCTATCCAGTTAAGAAAATAAGATGTACATTAGGGAAGGCAATTTGAATAGGTTCCAATATATTATAATATTTATCATTTGTATGATTAGGTTTTAAAAGAATTTTAATTATATCAATAGTACATGATTTGTTCAAAATGACTGACTTCACCTAACATATATATCATTACCTACTTTAAAACTTTTACTTAAAGGGGAAACAAAACTATAAGAGGCAGCTTTGAAGGCAGTATGAATAGTCTTAATAATACTCTTAAAAATCATATGTCAAAATGTATACCAGTTAGCGTCCACAGTTTGAGATTTATGATTATATTGCCTGAATCACAATATAAAATTCTAAATATAAAATGCAAAATAATTTTCTTTCTTGGATAGCCTGATGCTTATAATAGAGACATACTTTCTTTTAATGAGCTTCACTTTACTGCACTTTGCAGATACTGTGTTTTTCACAAATTGAAGGTTTGTGGCAGTCCTGCATTGAGCTAGTCTATCAGCACCGTTTTTCCAACAGCACGTGTTCATGTCGTGTCCGTGTCACATTTGGTAATGCTCACAGTATTTCAAGCTTTTTCATTATTATTACATCTATTACAATGATCTATGATCAGTGATCTTTCACATTACTATCCTAATTGTTTTGGGGCACCACAACAGCACCCATGCCAGACAGCGAACCCAATGGATAAAGGTTCTGTGTGTTCTGACTGTTCCACCAACCAGCTGTTCCCCCGTTCCTCTCCTCTCTTTGGGCCTCCCCATTCTCTGTGACACAACAATACCGTAACCAGGTCAATTAATGACTCTACAATAGCCTCTAAGTGTTCAAGTTAAAGGAAGAGTCATACATCTCTCGCTTTAAATCAAAAGCTGGCAATAATTAAGCTTGGTGAGTAAAGCATGTCAAAAGCCAAAATAGGTCAAAAGCCAGGCCTCCTGGGCCAGTCAGCCAAGTTGCAAACGCAAAGAAAAAGTTCTCAAAGGAAATTAAAAGTTCTACTCCAGTGAACACACGAATGATAAGAAAGTGAAACAGCTGTGTTACTAATATGGAGAAAATAGGATTGGTTTGATAGAACAAACTAGCCCCAATATTCCCTAGCCAAAGCCTAATCCAGAGCAAAGCCCTAACTATCCTCAATTCTGTGAAGGCTGAGAGAGGTGAGGAAGCTACAGCAGAAAAGTTAGAACTGGCAGAGGTTGGTTCAGAAGGTTTAAGGAAAGAAGTTGTCTCTATAACATAAAAGTGCAAGGTAGAGTAGCAAGGGCTGACGTGGAAGCTGCAGTAAGTTATCCAAAAGATCTAGCTAAGGTCGTTGATGAAGGTGGCTACGCCAAACAACAGATTTTCAGTGTTGACAAAACAGCCTTATATTGGAAGAAGATGCCATCCAGGACTTTCATAGCTAGAGAGAAGCCAATATCTGGCTTCAAAGCTTCAAAGCACCAGCTGACTCTTGTTAGGGGCTAATGAAGCGAGTGATTTTAAGTTGAAACCAATACTAATTTGTCATTCCAAAACTCCTAGGGTCCTTAAGGATTTAAGTCTTATTATTTAGGAAATACAATTTGTAAGGATATAGCTGACATAGATAGTGATTCCTCTGATGGATCTGGGCAAAGTAATTAAAAACCTCCTGGAAAGCATTCTCCATTCTAGATACCATTAAGAACATCTGTGATTCATGAGAGGAGGTTAAAATAGCAACATTAACAGGAGTTTACAAGTTGATTCCAGTCCTTACAGATGACTTTGAAGGGTTCAAGATTTCAGGGGAAGAGGTATCTGCAATTGTGGTGGAGACAGCAAGAGAACTGGAATTAGAAATGCAGCCTGAAGATGGGACTGAACTGCTGCACTCGCAAGATAAAACTTGAACAGATGAGGAGTTCATTCTTATGGATGAGCAGAGAAAGTGGTTTCTTGAGATGGAATCTACTCCCGGGGAAGACGCTGTGAACATCACTGAAATGACAACAAAGGATTTAGAATATTACATAAACTTAGTTGATAAAGCAGTGGCAGGGTTTGAGAGGAATGACTTTGAAAGTAGTCCTACTGTGGATAACATGGTATCAAACAGCATCACATGCTACAGAGAAGTCTTTCATAAAAGGAAGAGTCAATCGATGAGGCAAACTTCACTGTTGTCTTATTTTTAAAAACTGCCACCACTACCCCCACCTTCAGCAACCACGGCTCTGATCAGTCAGCAGTCAGCAACATCGAGGCAAAAGCCTCCACCAGCAAAACGATTATGACTCACAGATGATTATTATTTTTTAGCAGTAAAGTATTTTTTAATCAAGGTAGGTACATTTTCTAGACATAATGTTGTGACACACTTAACGAACTACAGCACGGTGTAAACGTAATGTTTATAATTACTGGAAAACCAGAAAATTTGCATGTCTCACTTTATTGTGATATTCAGTTTATTCTGGAACTGAACTGGTGACCTGGAAGTGAACCTACAATATCGCCAAGATATGCCTGTATAAAAGACTACACCTGCTGCTATTTGGCAGGGGGAAGAAGGGGTATTTTATTGTTTTGTAACAAAATACCATATTTCGTTTTCAGTGCAAGAATTTGCTTTCCATGCAATATCAATAAAAATGATATAATTGTATGCATTTTTCTAGAGCTTCATCCTTTGCTTCATTTTCTCTTCTTATCCTCATTTTCTTTCATCTATTTCTAATTTACACTATCTTGCTGTATTTTATATATCTGTATAAACTGCCCTAAGTCCTTCCTGGAACAAGATAAGAATATATAAATGTCCTATGAGCAAAGTATAATGTAAAGTATATATGGAATTTTCATTTAATGCAATGTGGAAAGACATAGGATTAATCTGATATTTATTACTTTATGTCATTCATGGACTCCTGAGAATCCTCTTGAGTGGATATCAGAATATAAAAAACAGTTATTATAGTAAACTGAATAATTGTCTCCTAAGATATCAGGTCCTAATTCCTGGAACCTCTAAATGTTACCTTATATGGAAAAAGGGTCTTTGCAGATATAATTAAATTAAAGGTATTGAGATAAGGAGATTATCCTGGATTACGTAGGTAGGCCTTAAATGAAATCCCAAGTGTCGTTATGAGAGAGAGGCAGAGGGAGATTTGACACGGACAGAAGAGAAAGCCATGTAACCAGGAAGACAGATTGAGGTGATGTAGCCAAAGAAAGTCGGCAGCCCCCAGAAACTGGAAGAGGCAGAAACAGATTATTTCTCAGAGTCTCCAGGGTGCAGCCCTGCCAACACCTTGATTTCAGCCCAGTGACCATGATTTTGGACTTTTAACCTCCAAAGGATAAGGGAATAATTTCTATTGTTTTAAGCCACCAAGGTTGTGGTAATTTGTTACAGCAGCCACAAGAAACTAACACAGTTACTAATTTGAAAAAATATGACTGTTAAATGGAGAGAAAGTTTTCCTTTCAACATTAAAACATTGGGAAAGGCACAAACAACAAAGTTATTTCCATTAGAATAATGAAATATTGAAAGGTGGCTTAAAAGGATCAGGAAGTTTTTATTTTGAAGGACTGCCATATGTTTCTGGGAAATGCAACATTCCCAAGCAAATCCCCTCTCTAACATATCAACTGTATTAAAGCAGAATTCTCCAGCACCAGTGGAAGGCACCTGGAACGCAGTCCTCCCGCGGCCTTCTCACCCCCACCGTCCTCCAGCCCCTCCTCACTGAATCACTCCACTCATACTCCCAGTTCATGTTTTCCCTCTTACCATCTCCCCAGAATGTCTTCTTGTTTTGCTGGAAGTAATCTATTCTTTCACAAAATCAAAGAACATATTTGCAGAATTTCACTTATGGGTAAGTTTCTAGGACGTGTTGGGGCATTAACTGAGCTGCAGGTGTAAATAATGTCCATAGCACCTGGGTGGTCTCCTGGACGGTACAAGGACACATCTTATCAGCACCTGCTACTTAATCTTACTCATCTTTGCTTGTCTCTCGATTAAGAGGCAGAAAGATAAGCCATCTCCACTCCAGATAATTCTAAAATAAACTGCACTGAAGGTAGAAACTTACACTTTGAAAATCGCAGGACTATCTTAGTTAGAATCTAAGAGTCAACCATTCATTTAGCCAGAAAAAAAAAGTGTGCCAAGTAGGAAAAAAGTTTTTAATGTAAACTATAAACAGTTTGTGAAATGTTTTATTCTTAAAGAACTTAATATCTGTGCTATTTAAATGACCAAAAAATATAAATAAAGTCTAAAAATGAAAAACTGAAAATGCTGGGGAACTGAGGATTAAAGAGGTAAACATCATCCGTTTGACTGTACAAGTAAGAAGCTGGGGTCATCCTCGACACTGCCTCCTTCACATCATATCTGATTCAAATTATTTTTATTTTTCTTCTTAAGAATTTTTTAAATCTGTTCACTTTTCTCATACTCATTTGCCTTTTTACTGGTCCTCCCCACCCACAAAGGTTCCATCCAGTCACGACAGGGAGGAGCGCCGAAGGACAGCTGGAGAGGTAGGTAGGAACTTGGCCTTCCCATCTTTCCTCTAAAAGTCCTAGGCTTTGAGTGGGAATGGGGCACTCTCAGCATCGACTCTGCTACTCCTTACATATCTGGCTGTAAACCACACATATTTCCCCTCTGTGGAACGGGAACGAGAACAGTAGCTACCTCCTGACCTCATGAGACTGCTGTGCACATGAAATGAGTCAATAAATGTAACGCACAAAGCACAGGGACAGGGATGCAATAAGCAATCTGTGCTCTTTTGATTATCATATACCAGGGTTTTAGTGTTGCAGGCTCTCCCTGCCCTATGGGGCCCTCTTCCTGGCATTAACACAGTAGCAATTTTACATTTTATTTATCAAGTAGCTATCAAATTAATGTCTGTCTCTTCCTCTCTTGTAAATTTCATGAAGCAGAAATCAGGTCTGTTTTTTGTTCTTCCTGGCACGGCGCTTGGCAAAGGAAAGCACTGCAATATTTGTTAAGTCATCTCAGAAGTAAAGCAAACCAGTAAAGCAAACCAGTGGCACCAGTGGTTTCCAATCTAGTTTCAGATGTCCTCAGAATTTGGATGAGCGTTTCCTATCTGCTGTAGTTCTTTTCCTACCTCATTGAATAATATTACACAATCACCAGAGAAGCTTTCAAATATACCCATGCCCAGGCCCCAGCGATTCCAATTTGTTTGGGATGGGATTGGTCAAAGCCAGTATTTAAGACTTCAAATATTTCCAATCTGTAAGACAGGTTGGAAAACTCCAGTGTTGTTCCCACCTGCTTCAGTTCAGGTGTGAATGCCTCCAACCTGACCTCTGCTTTTGAATTTGACCCCCACCCTTGGTTAAATTCTTCTTTCCTATTTACATAATGGAGGAAAAATATTGGAAGCGGCAGCTTTATGGGCAGGATCTTGGCTGACAGAACGAAAGAACGAGCATGGTTCGTGCTGTTCAATTGTAATCCTGGCAGAAAATCTGCTGGGTGACTCCAAGCCAGTGCATTCGCCAAACCATTCTCATTCAGGACGCTTCTGCCCCTAGAGGGCGAGCACATAGGGTCATGAACCTCTTTTTTTTTTTTTCTTTTTTTTTTGCCTTTTTTTTAACAGGCTTTTATTTACATTAAAAGCGATCAGAGAATTTCCTACAGTAGAGAAGACAGGTGGAGATGATTGCTTCAAAGGATCAACTCCGGGATCCATCCGTTCTGGGCGTTGTTCCCAAGGTGGATTCCTGAGTCAATTTCCATCCTACCTGTCACTCGCTCCACGTCTGCCCACCTCTGTCCCTTTCCACAGTCCGTTTACACCCATTCTTGGGTGTAAACACCCAACCCTGGTCCTAGTGTTCCCCAAGATACGAGACCGCCCTTCTTGAAGCCGCCGCGGGCTCCTCGAGCAGGCGGCCCCGAGAGCGGGGTGCAGGGACGGGGCCGCCACACTGCGGCGGCCGGGGCCCCCGCGCGCCTGGGGAGGCAGAGGTCGCTCCCCGATCGCGGGAAACCCGCACACACGTGTAGACCTGCTGGGGCTCAGGGGGCCAGTAACGCTCGCCTCGCTTCGGAGGGCCGGTGCCCGCGCGGGAAGCCCCTCGCGTAGCCGGGAGACCCGGGTCCCTCCGGAGCCACCACCTCGGCCGGTCCCCCTCCCCCCACTTCTCAACTTGGAAGCCTCAAGATGCAAGTCCGCAGCCCCCGGTGAAAGAAGTCGCGTTTCCTCCCCTCTCCCCAAAGGGAACGAAATGCGGATTCCGGACCCGGCACAACAGGTCCTTCGCGCACCCGCGAGGTTGGGGAGGTTTGCGGCGACGCGGCGGAAAGGGCTAGAGCGTTTCGTGGGCGCATTTTCTGCGAAGGGACCTCTCCACTTACTGACCCCCAGACCCACAGCAGATCCTGAGTTTGGGGAGCAGGCATTATCCTGAAGGAGCGGGTAGGAGTGGAGTTCCTGACGCGTAGGATGGCACCAATCTCTGCGGTCCGACAGCAAAGTTAGGTGATGCGGAAAAATCGCCGTTTTGCGCGGCCCCGGACCTGACCCTTGGGGCGATCGGCGACCACTCACCTTGTGCCTGCGCCTCCATGGTGGCCGACTTCGAACTGAGCGCGGCGGGGACGCCCCGGTGCTTCGCACAGCAGATGGCAGCGGTGCCCAGGCTCAGAACGCAGCTGGCCCCGCCGCTCGCTCCCCCTCCCGGCACGCGTGTCGCGAGCGCTGCGTGGAGGGGGTGGGGGACCGCAGGCGGCCACCACTGGCCTCTTCTGGTTACCTCCGCCCCTTCCAGTCCACCTGGCCCAAACCGAGCTGGAAAGAGCTCGCCGCTGGGCGCCACCTGCCGGCCGCTCTGCGCAGCAGGCGGAAGGCGTCCCCTTTAGGCGCTGCACAGGCACGCCTTGGAGATATTGCGGGTTCGTTTCAGATCACTGCAATAAAGCGAGTCGCACGAATTTTTAGTTTCCCAGTATATATACAAAAGTTACGTTTACACTATACTGTAGTCTATTAAGTGTGCAATAGCGTTACGTCTAAAAAAGGTGCAAATGTGCATGCTTTAATCAAAAATGCTTTCTTTGCTATAAAATGCTAAGGAGTAGAAATCTTTTTGCTGGAGGAGGGTATTGGCTGAATGTTGATGGCTACTGATTGATCAGGATGTTGGTTAGTGAAAGTTGGGGTGCAGTTGGCTCTTCCTTTCAGGCAAGATTTCTCTGTGATGTGTGATGCTATTTGATGCCATTTCATCCACAGTAGAACTTCTTTTAAAATTGGAGCTTATCTTATTGAGCCTTGCCACTACTTTATCAATTAAGATTATGTAATATTATAAGTCCTTTGTTGTCACTTCAACAACGTTCACAGCATCTTCCCCAGGAGTAACTTCCATCTCAAGAAACTACTTTCTTGTTCATCCACAAAAAGCAACTCCTCATCTGATCAAGTTTGATCATGCAATCGCAGCAATTCAGTTACATCATCAGTCTCCACTTCTAATTCCAGTTCTCTTGCTATTTCCACCACATCTGTAGTTGCGTCCTCCACTGAAGTCTCGAACTCCTCTAAGTCATCATGAGGAATCAACTTCTTCTAAACACCTGTTAATGTTGATATTTTGACCTCCCCACATGAATCATTAAGAATATTCTTAATGGCATCTCGAATGGTGACTACTTTCCAGAAGTTTCCAATTACTTTGCCCAGATCCATCAGAGGATGTTATAGCCTTATGAAATATATTTCCTAAATAATGAGACTTGAAGGTCAAAATTACTCCTTGATCCATAGGCTGCAGAATGGATGCTGTGTTAGCAGACATGAAAACGACATTAGTCTTCTTGTACATCTCCATTAGAGCTCTTGGGTGACCAGGTACATTGTCAATGAACAGTACTATTTTGAAAGGAATCTTTGCTTCTGAGCAGTAAGTCTCAAAAGTTAACTTACATATTCAATAAACCATGCTGTGAATAGATGTACAGTCATCCAGGTTTTGTTGTTCTATTTGTAGAGCATAGGCAGAGTAGATTTACCATAATTCGTCAGGGCCTTAGGGTTTTCAGAATGGTAAATGAGCATTGGCTTTAACTTAAAATCATCAGCTGCATTAGCCCCTAACAAAAGAATTAGCTGGTCCTTTGAAGCTTTGAAGCCAGGTATTGACTTCTCCTCTCTAGTTATGAAAGATGCCTTATGACGTCTTCTTCCAAGATAAGGTGTTTCATCTACATTGGAAATCTATTGTGTAGTATAGCCACCTTCATCAATTATCTTAGCTAGATCTTTTGGATAACTTGCTGCAGTTTCTACATCAGCACTTGCTACTTCACCTGGTACTTTTCTGTTATGAAGATGGCTTCTTTCCTTAAATCTCATGAACCACCCTCTACTGGCTTCCAGCTTTTCTTCTGCAACTTCCTCACCTCTCTCAGCCTTCATAGCATTGAGGATAGTTAGGACCTTGCTCTGGATTAGGCTTTGGCTTCAGGGAATGTTGTGATTGGTCTGATCTTCTATCCAGACCACTCAAACTTTCTCTGTATCATCAATAAGGCTGTTCTGCTTTCTTATTATTCTTATGTTCACTGGAGTAGCACTTTTAATTTCCTTCAAGAACTTTTTGTTTGTATTCACAATTTGGTTAACTGGCACAAGAGACTTGGTTTTGGCCTGTCTTGGGTTTCTCCCTTCTTTCCTAGGTTTTGATTTAAAGTGAAGGAGGTGCAACTCTTCCTTTTACTTGAACACTTAGAGGTGATTGTAGAGTTATTAATTGGACTAATTATAATATTATTGTGCCTCAGAAAATAGGAAGGCCAAAGGAAAGGAAGAGAGATGGGGAAAAAGCTGGTTAGTGGAGTAGTCAGAACACACACAATATTTATTGATTAAGCTCATGGTTCATGGCACCTCAAAACAATTACAATAATTACATCAAAAATCACTGATCACAGATCACCGTAACAGATATAATAATAATGAAAAGTTTGAAATATTGTGAGAATTACCAAAATGTGACACAGAAACACTTAAGTGAGCTCATGGTGTTGAAAAAATGGCACCGATACATGCTTGATACAAGGTTGCAATAAACTTTCAATTTGTAAAAAATGAAATACTTGCAAAGCACAATAATGTGAAGCACAATAACATGAGGTATGTGTATAAATGCTTGATGCAACTGAAGTTGTCCTTGAGGTTGACAAATGCAAATTTGTACAGGGACAAATGCCCTGGTACTGAACCATTGCTCCTAGTGGAGATGCAAAGTTAGGTTCCTGCAAACCTTGGTTCCAATATTTTTGTCAATACATAACTTTATTTTATGTAAGTGTTTATTTAAAGACCTTACTTAATGTATATGGCTGCTTCATTAACATTGAGCTCATAGCCAACAGTACTGTAACTTGTACTAGAATGAAGTTTATTAAACTTATTTAATATATATATTTTCTAAGGCACATCACAGCCATCTTGCACCTAGGAACACTAGACTTTGGCACTATGCTTAGGGACTATTTTAAATAGCAAAATCACCAAAAAAGAAAAGTACATAAATGGTCTATTGCAGGCCGGAAAGAGGGCTTTTGTTTGTGGTATGACAGCTAAGTAAGAAGGCAGTGCACCTTGTTTGACCTCAGCTGGAAACCTATGAGTCTTTTAGGGGAGCTGTTCATGTGTCTGAATTAAGCGAAAGTGCTGGGAGTATAGATTTTAATGCTACAAATAAATTTTGGTGAGAAGGAAAATTCACAAATTTGGAATCTGCAAATAATAAGCATTGAGGATATATATTTTTTCTAATCCAGACCTGTAGGCTGTACTCGTAGGTTGATGAGGCAGTCATGTTTTCAGAGACTAGAAACTGACAGTCCCATTCCAAGGCTCGCCTGGCAAAGTGTTTCGAAAGCATGACAGGGAGTAAGAAATATCAGCTTGTGTCTCACCTCCGCTGGTCTTCAGCTGTTACAGATTTCCCTATTTATGAACATGTACACAATCTTCATCTGTAAGATACAATGTAGTGTTTGTTTACCTTTGTTCTTGAATAGCTTGCCATTTTTTGTGGGTTTTTTCTGCCTTTCTTTCTTAAAATAGATGGTAAAGTCTGTCAGAGTTGAGTGTGGATATTATATTAAACCTCCCATAATTCCTGCAAAAGAGGTTTATAAAAATTTCACAGCTCAAAAAAAGATTTATTGAATAACAATTAACTAACCAGTAGGTTATATTTCATCCATGCCCAAGTTACTCTCAAAGTATAGACTAATAAACATTAATGGATTCTTACAGTTTTTCTTGAAAGAAGGAATACTCGTAGTTTCCTGGCACATGTACAGGCAGGTCAGTGTGTTTTCTGTTATGTTGAAAATCTCATTGATTTGTAATCATTGCCATTAAAATTTCTCTATAGAACACCAAACATAGGGATTTTAAATGCATTTTGATGATAGTGACCAGGGATGCATGACGTGACAAATCAGTGATTAAATCACTTTTAGAGTCTATTCAGTTGTTCTGGTCTTCTCTATCCTGGAAATTAAACACCAGGATAGAGGTTGACTCCCAGCTACTAAAATGAGCTAAAAATAGTTAATGACTTTCCAGCTTGAGTCATCTAACCTTTGTCTACACTGAGTCATTTTTCTGATTTATAAAATTTTAAGCCATTATCTCTTTAATATTTTTATCATTGTTTATAAAGATAAAATATTGATATTCATTCAGAAATAGTTATTGAACATCTATCTATGTGTCAGGGACTGTTCTAGATGCTAAGGATACAGATAAAAGACATGATTTTTTTTACCCAGAGTTCATGATCTGGTGAGAAGGAGGGATAAACAGGTTTTGTTTTGTTTTTTTTTCCATAAAGCAGTGACTCGTGATGTTGCAGAGGTAAGTCCAGCGTGCCTGTGAGCACTGAGGGAGGCCACCTAACTCAGACTGGCAAGGAGGAGATAAAGGAAGGTTTCTTTGAGGATGTTTGCTCCGCTGAGTCTTGAAAAATGAAGGTATTAGCCAGGTAAGTTGTGTTAGCCCTCAAATAATGGTTTGGCCAAGGGAGATTATTATTGAGGTCGACATATTACAAAAAGGAAGATTTTACATTTTGTAAGATCTTTTCCTTTTCACTTATGGTGGTGAATTTACTTAACTTCTCTAAAGCTTGGTAAAAACAGCCATCTTCACTCTCCCACACTCTTGTTCTTCATCTGTACAGCCACTCCACATGGAAAGCAATGGGTGAGTGTCTGACTGAGTCAAACATCTTACTTAAAGTAATGTAGATTATTGTTTCATTAACATTGATTCACAGCAAACAGCACTGTAACTTATACCAGAACAAAGTTTATTAAAAGAGTTGATTTTTCTGCAGAGGTCAGGATGGGGAATCTTAAGCGTCCAAAGAAAAAGTATGTTCAACAGTCCTTACCTAAGCCAGCTCCAGGTCACTGGGAATGTGCTGGTCTGAGGGCATCCTTGGAAGTTGGCCAGGGCATGAAATGAGAGGAAGGAGTAGGGAAGTCGGGTCAGTATGCAGCCCTGGCCCATGAACTTTACCACAATAATGCATTGAAGGACAGCAGGGGCTTTTGGGCTCCATTAGACTCCCACTCTGAAAAGAAGCCAGAATTCCTCCTCTTCAAAGTGGATCATGAAAAGCAGGACCCCACTTCCCCAAAGCCAGCCATTATCCCCCACTGTCTATGTAGGAGCTGGCCCTAAAGAAATTCTTTGACCTACCTTGATAGTGGCTCTCTTTTAGGTAGCTGGTCCGCAATCATCAGTTCTTGTTAGTTTTTGGTAATTGAAA
Organism: Avahi laniger; assembly: GCA_963575035.1. Lineage (NCBI taxonomy): Eukaryota > Metazoa > Chordata > Mammalia > Primates > Indriidae > Avahi > Avahi laniger. The sequence continues at coordinate 114,648 of CAUYSK010029077.1, read as the reverse complement.
CAGTCTAATTATATTGGTATATCATCTATATAATTTAATCTTCTTCTCAATCTCAAAATAAATCTCATGAGGAGGAAAAGTTTCCTCAACTCTCCTAGAGTTCCTGGCTAGGTCTGAAATAAAAACTGACAAAGAAAGATTGACAGGAGAAAAGCATGACAAATTTACGCAATCAAAGTTTTATGTGACACAGGAGCCTTCAGAAATGAAGACTCCAAGACCTAGGAAAAATCATCTATTTTAATGCTTAGGTTCAGTGAAGAATGGACAGCTGTGTAGAAATGGGATTGGACAAAAGCATATGCTTTAATGCTAATAGACCGAGGGAGGGAATCCAGCAAGACCTGTCTGTTTGGATTTTTCTTAGCCTCTCTGTGTAACATTTCTTCCTTCCAGGTATGGAGCAGGACTCCTATGGAATGAGAGGGAGAAGGGAGAGACTGACCTGGCTGGGTTTTATGGCCAGATTCGCAGGAGAGGGGTTCTAGTTTCTATGACCTCCCTTGAGAAAGAGGAAGTCTGGTTTCCATGACTCCCTTCAGAGGAATAAGCGGGACAGGAGACAGGAGGGGAGGAGGGCAGAGAGAGACTTTGCTTCCGAGGCCTTTTAATCTCCATTAGTTCAAGGTGCTCAGCACGCCAAAAGGCCATATTTTGGGGCATCATGTTCTGAGCTCCAACACCCTTGTCTAAGAAAGGCCTAAGAGGGCTTTGCCTCTCTCCTAAAGAACAAGAGAAGAATGACTGATGTGGCTATTTTGCTCTGTAATTCTGCATTAGGAAAATACCAGAAGTTCCGTTTTCTTTTTTGGTGTTGAACTAATCTACGTCAGTTCTGTCCAGGGACACATTTGACCTTAGACTGACCAGCGTTCTCCCTCAATCTCTTTACTTGAGAGAAGGGAAACAAAAAGGATTGGGAAATGTCACTTATATGGGACTTCAGGTTGGGATGAGATGATCAGAGACAAAGAATCTGAGACGTTGGGAGAAAAGGAACCCAGGCCTGCACCAGTCATTTTATAGTTAGCATTTAGTTTTCTTAAATTCCAAAGCCTATACTTTGCAAAATTGGTTACTTTCACACTGCTTACATCTCTTTTGTTTATTTTTTGGCTTTTTTTCTGTTTAGTTTTTATTATATTTCCTTTCAAAAATACTCAATTCTTTCAGTAGCCCTAAGGGAAGAAAGAAAATGAATGTGTTTTCAACTAGGCTTGGGGCAGTGCAGGATATGGAGGGGCGATGGAAACAAGAGGACTCCAAGAGAGAGGCACAAAAGGACAGAATCAAAAGGGAAAGGCCTTTACCACACAGCCAATTACTTGTTTTATTTTTTATTCTATTTTTATTTTTTTTATTCCTTAGAAAACTTTTTTACTTACTTATTCGAAGATGTAATTTCCTTACAGCTCCAGCATGGCTTTTTGCTGATTAGAGGCCTGTTATGCAGCCCCATTTAAGTCCAGTGTTTCTTTATTTTCTGATTGGATGATCTGTCCAGTTCTGTCAGTGGGTGTTGAAGTTCCCAGCAATTATGATGCTGCTGCTATCTCTTTGCTTAGATCTGGTAGGGTTTGCTTTATGAATCTGGGCACTCCTGTGTTAGGTGTGTAAATATTTAGGATTGTTATGTTTTCTTGTTGAATTACTCCCTTTACCATTTTATAGTGACCATCTTTGTCTTTCTTTACTATGGTTGATTTAAAGTCAATTTTATCTGATATGAAAATGGCTGTATCTGTTTTCTTTTGGTTTCCATATGCATGGAATATTTTTTTTTATCCCTTCATCTTGAGTTTGTATGCTTCCTTGTGGATTAGATGTGTTTCCTGTAGACAGCAGATACTTGGCTTGTATTTTTTATTCATCCAGCCAGCCTATGTCTCTTGAGTGGGGAATTCAAACCATTCATGTTGATTGATAGAATTGATATGTGGGGTGCTGTTCTGTTCATCCTATTGGGTAGTACCATATTGTTTTGTTTTACCTCTTGTATTATTTTTTTATTTGAGGTCTGAACTTTAGCTCTTGAGTGGTTTTATACTGATGGGTGACTCTGATGCTTATCCATGTATAATGCAGTTCAGAGTATTTCCTGCAGGGCAGGTCTGGTCTTGACAAATTCCCTCAGTGTTTGCTTGTCTGGAAAAGTGTTTATTTCTCCTTCATGTATGAAACTTAGTTTTTCAGGATACAAAATTCTAGGCCAACAATTGTTCGGTTTAAGAAGACTGAGATGGGGCCCCAATCCCTTCTGGCTTGTAAGGTCTCAGTTGAGAAGTCTGCAGTTAGCCTGACGGGTTTTCCTTTATAAGTGACTTGATGTTTTTGCCTTATGGCTCACAGGAGTTCCGCCTTTGTGTTGACTTTGGCCAGTCTGATGACTACGTGTCTTGGTGATTGTCTCTTTCTGAGGCCTATTATGTATAGTGACAGTGTTTCCCATGGCTTCCCTTGCAGAATTTGACCTCTAGATAAATGGATATTCATTCCTATACCATTCTAGTAAAACAACAACAGAAAGTCAGGTGTTGTCAGATTCTTTTTCAAACACAAATGTGCACTTTCGGACTCATTGTTTACAAAAGACATTGAAAAATTAGAGAAAGTTCAAGTAGATGTCACAAAGATTATTGATAAAGTCCTTTGGCAAAGTTAAAGGAGCTAGGAGCCTTATTTATTTTGGTATGAAAAAATCTAGGTAGTATCTTGATGATGGCACACACGACCATTGTTCATGTCACAGAATAGATCACAAACAACACTGCAAAATAGCAAAGAATTGCTTAGTGACTACAATAGCAATCTTCTAAATCTCCAAAGTGACATTCACACTCCGAAATAGTCTAAACTGGGCCTTAAATAAACACAATAGACAATACGAAATAATCATAAAAACCATGCAGTAGGTCAATAAGAGGACAGACACTACGGTAAGCTGTGTTACATTAGCTTATGTCAAATTCAAGGATCTGGTCTGGTAGGTAGGTTTTGTCTCACTTAAGTCTCAATCAGAAAGTCAGCTCTGCTAGGAATGTGAACAGGTGAATAATATAAATTTTGATTTGGCAAACTATAAAATAGAATGAAGCAATTTAAATTTGAATTTGAAATATTGTACATTACCCAATGTTTCAACATATTACGGAAGAAGGAAAAAATTAATAATTAATAATTATTAAAAGGAATCATTTTAAAATTTAAAAATTCCTATAGGCACTATACACTTCAATTCTTCAAATATTCTATCATTAGTCTTTTGAATAAAAACCAGAAAAGAAAATGCACTTACAGAATTGTGCAGAGAAAAACATTTTCTTTTCTTTCTTTTCTTTTTCAAGATCCAGGGGTCTTTTTCTTTGGGTAAATATTCAGCAGTGGGATTGCTGGATCAAATGGTAGGTCTACTTTTAGTTCTTTGAGGAATCTCCATACTGTTTTCCACAGAGATTGTATTAATTTGCAATCCCACCAACAGTGTATAAGCGTACATTTTCTTTTGTTTTGTATTTCTTTTAATTTCAGCATATTATGAGGGTACAAATGTTTAGATTACATATATTGCCTTTGCCCCACCCAAGTCAGAGCTTCAAGCATATCCATATCTTTTGGTCAACAAACACAGTAACTAACTCCATTCATTTAAGTATTCTTTAATGTCATTCATTAATATTTTATCATATTCTTAACAAAGGCTTTAAGTATCTTTTGTTATATTCTTTCCTAGCTTCCTTGTATTTTTGTTGCTATTAATAATGGTGTCTTTCAAAATGATAATCTCTAGCCTTTTGATGTTTAGAAATGTGGTTGAGTTTTTAATATTAATTTTTCATTCTATTAAACATACTAAATTCTCAATAATTTTTGTGGATTCTTTTGTGTTTTCTAGGTAAATGATAATATGATCTTCCAAAACAACTATTGTCTATCTATTTATCATCCTTAAAACTTCCTGCATACAAAATTAAATAAAAGTGGGAAGCATGGAGATTTTTATCTTTTTCTTGAGTTTTAAAGTAAAGCTTCTAATTTTTTATAATTTAGGATGATACTTACATTGCATTTTTGATAGCAATTCCCTTCAATTCCATGTTTTCTTAGGTTTTCATTCTAAATGGATGTTAAATGTTTTCCAAGCAATTTTTTTGTACTTAATGAGATAAATATATATTTTTTGAATCTTTTAATATGGTATATTATATTAATGTGCCCTCTAATGTAAATCTACTCTCGCATCTTTGGGATAAATCCAACTTAGTTTTTTAATATTTTTTCTTTAGAATATTTATATTTATATTTATGGGTGAAACTGGCCTGAGTATTAATCAGGATTCAGTTCAGGAAACAGGAACAAGTCCAGGTTTTTAAAGTAAAAAGTATTCGATACAGAGAATTCGGGTCTTACAAAGTCATTGGGAATATTAAAGGAGCAGGTTCTATTTGTGCTTCTTGGAATGACTCTCCAAAGCAAACAGAAGTGTTACACTAAGAGAACTACCACGTTGATACCATCGTTATAGGTTTGTCTACTAAGTCTGGAGCAACCATTGCCACTGACGAAGCAACCTATTGCCATCACAAAGCTGGGAAAATGCACACCAGAAGCTGTTGTATTATACAGAACCTTGCTAATCAGCAGAAATAGCTTATAGCTGCAAGGAGATGGTTTTCTCCTCTCTTGAACCTTCTAAATGTCATGTGAGAGCATCCACTTGGGGAACCTAAATCACATCCAGAGCCCTACTGGTTAGGGAAGCTGAGAAATACAGTTTTTATCCTTCCAGCTTCTGCCATGTATAACAATATTTATGTGAATGCAAAATAACAATAGGCAATATCCATCCACAATAGCCTGTATTTTCTTTGATCACACTGTTCTTGTCAGTAATTAATATCAAGGTTACATCAGTCTGATAGAATCAGTTGTATATGTATTCTGGCATGGTTGTATAAGTTTCTTTATTGACTTTGGCAGCACACACATGTAAAATCATTTGGGCCAGAAGTTTTACATTTTTATTTAGTGGAATGATATCAAGCTTTAAAGTCTGCCATATTACTGGAATTAAGAGATTTAGGAGTTTTCATTTACTAAATTAATATTTACTAATACAAGCTTTTCTCATTGCTAGTTTTTTCATTCTTAAGCCCTAGACTTTGAAGAAGCAACAATTGCCATCTCTAAATCTTACCCCGTCGATCTAGAATGAGCTGAGAGATGGACAAGGTAGACAGGCATTCACTTGAATGGTTATGAGTTGTCAATACAGCTCTTTGCCAAACATAACTGCTGACTCCTAAGACGATGCTTGAAATCCTCCCATGAAGCACTACTCTTGTACCTTGATGGTAGTTGTTAAAAAACAAACATGCTCTCACAAATGGGTAATATATTAATTCATTATCATATGCAAATACCTTAAAAGAGAATTAGGGACCTGCATTTGATTGGGAGAAATGAAGACAGTGCGCCATCTCAAAGTGAAGGTTCAGTTGGAGTCCCTAGAGAATGGAAGTCATAGAAGCAAGAAAGATAGTTCCAAAGAATGTTGAAGAGATGCTAAAAATCAGCTTGTTGAAATACCTTTTTATCATTTATAATATGATGGTTATACTTGTAAAGAAATACAGAGATGTTAGGTACTCTGACTGGGATTCAGAAAATTTCAGAACCAGTGTATTTAACAGCAATGTCAGGCAGGTATTCAAGAATAAGTAAGTAGATTTTGAGCAAAACTTCATGTACTCAGATCTGTGCGGTAAGATGGTTGGTGGGGAGAAGGAAGGGCTTTCTAAGGAATTGAAAAAAGCATGGGACAGATACAAGGATAGTGTGGGTGGAGGAAGGCTGGCTAACAAGGCCAGCCTCACTGAAAGGAAGGGTTGATTCTGGGAATCAGTTATAGATAAGGTTGGATAGGTAAGTAGAACTCATGGAGAACCTGGAATGCCTGATGGTTTCATTATCAATACTATTAGAGGTCATGTTCAAACTTTCATTTTGGGAGAAAAAAACCAAAGTAATAATACTAATTTAAGTAAATATCATCAATTTTATTTTATTTTGGACAATGCTAAAATAATAACCATATATGGATATATGTACATATACATACATATACACATTTGTGTGTGTATGTATATAATCTCCTTAGAGGTTTGTATTTTATATTGTCCACATTTTACAGACAAAGAAACTGAGTCTTAGATTATTTAACTGGCTTAAGTCAAATGGCTAGTAACAGTGGAGCTGGAATATGAACCCAGATTAAATTCCTCAGCTTTGGTTCTTAACCATCATGCCAGATTGCCTTCAATTTCTAATTTTTTTCTGTCCAGTCCTGAGAACACTTAAATAATTACTGTCACAGTTCATTCTATAAAAATATTAGGAAATATTCAGTGAAAATATAAATTAACAACCAAGGTTAATGGATTAAATTTAATTGAATTAAATGTTGCACAATATTGGTGGAAATTTTTGAAAAAAGAAAAAATAGGCTGGGCGCGGTGGCTCACATCTGTAATCCTAGCACTCTGGGAGGCTGAGACGGGTGGATCGCTCAAGGTCAGGAGTTCGAGATCAGCCTGAGCAAGAGCGAGACCCCGTCTCTACTAAAAAATAGAAAGAAATGATCTGGACAACTAAAAATATACATATATAGAAAAAATTAGCTGAGCATGGTGGCGCATGCCTGTAGTCCCAGCTACTCGGGAGGCTGAGGCAGAAGGATTGCTTGAGCCCAGGAGTTTGAGATTGCCGTGAGCTAGGCTGACGCCACGGCACTCACTCTAGCCCGGGCAACAAAGCAAGACTCTGCCTCAAAAAAGAAAAGTAAAAAATACATTGACTTTTTCTTAAATATATAGACTTACATCTGTATCAGAATGCTTCATTTTATGCACATCTAATGATATCTGTGAACCAATTGCCTGTTTTTTTTCATAGGAGAAAGAAAAGGGCTGCTCTATTCATGAGCTGGGTCAACAGTTTAAAGCATTCACTAGAAAAATGAAGAAAATTAATACAAGCTGACAAGCTGCAGGAACTCTTAAGCAATGTGACATTTTAAACCAGTTCAGTAAGGAAAATACATAATTATTCCTCATAACTGTCAAATGAGTATAGCAGACACTCTAAATGCTAGTGAATAAAATCAATTCAAGAGCAAACAGGATCCATCAAACCAGTTGCATAAATCAATGTCCTGTAGAAAACATTTTTTTTCTCTTTTTATGTCTCTTATATATTCAAGGAGTTTTGCTTTCTACCTTATTATCTTTTATTCATCTCACTTTTCCCGATCTTCGATACACTTTTGCCAATCTCCTGTACTGACGCACACACATATACACTCACTCACTCTGGTTTTGATAACTCACAATGAGAAAATTCATAATTGATTTCTACTATTTCATAAGCTAAAGTGTTCCATCTAGATCTGTCATTTCCAGTAAAACAGCAGGAGAATACTGATGTACATAGTATATTTTACTTATTTACTATATTTATAATAATCATGGTTATCATATTCTATAATTTATGCATTATTGTGGAGCATTTATTATGTCTTGGGTCTATCATCATGAGTTTCCATTTGCTATTACTAAAATTTGCTTAATGTTGTACTAATTTCTGCTTCACATGTGGTATTTCTATATCTTTCTATGAAGTCTGTCAGTTCTTTTTGTCTCTTAGGTTGTATCATTTTTTCCAACAAGGACCATTACTTTATTTAAGAAGTCTATTTTTTTAAAGGTCATAAATTTTACTACCCTCAAACTATTTTTTAGCTCCTCTAGTTTAAAATACATGACACATGTAGTGATTGTGTTACATTTTCTATATGCAGACTATGGATGATCCAGCCATCATTTAATCATTTTGACAGCCCTTAGTTTTTTCCCCTTAAAGTCGGTAACCATATTGTTACCAATGATCTTCCCCCAAAACAAATCTAATCATGTTATTACTGTCTTTACTAATTAAAAAACCCCAAACTCTCCAAACTCTCCATAATCCAGGGACATTTCTCAAAATTTAGTCTGCCTGATATTATATATATATATATATATATATAGCTTCTAAAATAAATAAAAACAAATTAGCCAATGTTTTAAAAAGTAAATTATTTCAAGATCAAACATACTGGAAAATCTGCATATTATTGCTCCCTTTAGAATTTTACAGTATTGTAATAATTCCTGCAATATTAAAAAAATGCTGCTTAATTTGTTTAATTCAGCATTTCCCAAATTTGACCCACCCCCCCACACACACCCCACAAATATATTAATTACATATTTCAGTGGCGGAGGGGAACATTTATTAAAATCTCATGGACCTCTATTCTTGAGAAAATGATGACTTCACGTGAAACAAGTTGACAGTCTTCTGCATGACACAGGATACCTTTCCTGGTGGGACCACCACTCATCTCTCTTCCTGCACTGCCCATCTCCAACCGATCACTCACTGCACTCTAGGGTAGTCCAGCAGTTTGTAACAACTCACAGTTTCCCCAGTGAGGCAAGTGCTTCCAAACTCTGTATTTACATGTACTTTAATCTCTGCTGGGAAAGTCCTTTGTCTCCTACCCATCAAATTAACTTCTCATAATTCTTGAAGTTTCAGTTTTTAAAAATTATTTCACTTTGTGATGCCTTCCCTGATCCTCCCTATCATGAAACTTACTGATATAAAATTAAGTTTTTCAAAGTGTTGTATGAGGTATGATTCTGGTTGGTAATCAAATTAAGACTTTTTAATGTTAATAGTTATATATTTATTTTAATGTATGTCAAAATATACTAGTTTTTCATTTATCATAATGATAGAAAATTGGTCTGGGGAATATATTGATTTAACCTTAAGAATTAAGTCAATTTAAATAGAAATTTTAAGTAAGTAACAGCTCATTTGCATATGGCAAAATAGCATGTAAATGATAATGTCTTGAGGAAATACTGGCTAGGTTATTGCTATGACACTTATCCATTCAAAACTGCAGTGCCCATGATGAACACCAGAAGGCACCAAATCATAAGCACTTCAAGACATAAACATGTAAAAGATGACCTTATTTCAATGGTAAATTCAGTGATGATAATAGCTGTCATTTCTTGATTATCTATTTTGGTCTAAGCATTTTATTCAGCAATTTACATATATAAACTCATTTACTTCTCACAATGTCTGTTAAAATTAGTTATTATTATCTCTATTTCACAGATGAGATGGTTTCAGATAATAACAATGTCTTATTGTTTTGTTTTTGTTTCAATTTGATTTTTTGCATTTAACATTGTTCCATGCACTGTACTAAGGAATTAATATAGCTTATCTCAGTCATAATTTGCAACAATCTTGTGAGTTATACTGTATCACATTCCTTGCTTTTAGATGAAGAAGCTAAGGCTTACAGAGATTAATTTGTTCAAGACTACATCGTAAGGCAGTTATTGGTGGAGACAATTCTGTCTGAAGCTAGTACCCCCTATTTCACTAAGTCAAATAACCTCTGAAGGATCCTAGGATAAATTCTTTCCCTTTATCTCTTCCTACTTCTTTTCATGTGTATTAAACACATAACATCTGAGAGTGACATCAGCAAGATGGCTGACTAGCGTTACCTGGGGCTTATCCTCTCCACAGAAAGGAACCAAAACAACACATAAGCAGCTATATTTCAACTAAAGTGACTAGGGAAGTACACTGGAGAACAACACAGGAATGGTAAAGTCTCTGTGGAGTACAGAAACCCAAATCCCGTCTGGAGAGCAGTTGGGAGTCTGCAGCTTCATTGCCACATAGTAAGAGACTCCCTTGACCATGATGTCTCCAACCTAAGTTGCTATGGCTTGGTGGCACCATCTTAAAAGCAGATCCACTACTAGAGTGTGTCCTCCCAGTGAGTCAGTAGCAACTTACAGTCTCCATTTCTGAGGGCCTGCCACCATTCTGCTATGTTCACAAAGGTGCCTGCAGCACCATGACCTCAACTGCCTGGAGCCTAAGCCAGATGGAACAACTGAGAACCCCGTCTCCAAACTCATGCAGCACAATACTAGCACCCCTGCCCCTGGGAATAGGCAGGCTTCATAGAAGAGAAGGTGCCGAGCAGCCTGCCAGTCACCATGCCAGCACACACCCACACCACACAGCCAGCTAGTCCACCGAGCCCAGTGAGGCTCACACCTGGTCTGACAGAGAGTTTTGTGATGGCCTTGCCTCTTTGGACAGACCACTGCGGAGCTACCTAGCCCTGCCACAGTCACCAGCACCCTCATCTCTAATAGAAAGCCTGGCAGCAGCCCTGCCCCTGTAGAGATCACCGCAGAGTTGTCTGGCTCCATTGCACCCACACGCACCCACATCTGGCCTCTGACAGCCAGCCCAGCAGTGAGCCATTGCCTCTAAGGAGAGCTCACTGGACTGTCAACCCTCCACAGCTGCACTTGTCTGGCCCAACATGAAGCCTTGGGCGCTTGCCTACAGTGAAACTGCACCACTGCATCACAAATACTGCAGCCTAGGCCACTGAGGCAATTACAGACATCACTGACAAGGATTACAATGGAAGAAACTGCACAGAGACCACACTACTGAGTCTACCCAACCAAACCAACACTCTACATCCAACCAACACCCTAGGACCCACCTCCAGGAAAAAACCTCTCCCAAAAAACTATTGCATAGAATTGTAAAAGTGACTATTACACTAAATGCGTGAATATCAACGTGGGGACACAAGAAACATAAAAAAGCACGAGAACATGACACCCCCCAAAGGAACACAATAAGTCTCCTGTAACAGATGCCCAAAAAAGGACATTTATAAAATCTCTGAAAAAAAATTCAAAATAATGATCTTAAAAAAAATCTCAGTGAAATGGAAGAAAACATAATTTAATGAAATCAGGAAAACAATTAATGATCCAAATGAGAAATTCCACAGATATAGATATAAAATAGACCCAAATAGAAATCTTGGAGTTAAAGAATTCAATAAATGAAATAAAAATATAATTAAGAGCTTCAACAACAAATTAGATCAAGAAGAAATAATTTCTACACTTGAAGACATGTATTTTGAAAAGAATCAGTCAGAGGATAAAAGAGAAACAAGAATAGCAAAGAATAAAGAAAGCCTAAAGACTTGTGAAATACCATTAAAGGAACAATGTTCATATTATAGGAATGTCAGAGAGAGAAGAGATGGAGAAAGGCACACAAAACCCATTTTGTGAAATAATAGCTGAAAATTTACCAAGTATTGGGAAAGATATCAATATCCACATTCAAGAAGCTCAAGAATCTCCAATTAGATTCAATCCAAAAAGATCCTCTTTAAGTCACATTATAATCAAACTGCAAAAAGTCAAAGACAAAGAGAGAATTCTAAAAGCTGCAAAAGACAAGTGTTAAGTCTCATATAAGAGACTCTCCATTAAACTATCAGCAAATTTCTCAGCAGAAATCTTGCAAGCCAGGAGAGAATAAATGATACATTCAAAGTACTGAAAGAGAAATAACCTTCTAGCCAAGAATGCTGTTTCCAACAAGCTATTGTTCAGAAATGGAGAAATGAAGATCTTTGCAGAGAAGCAAAAGGTGAGGAAATTCATCACCACTAGACCAGCCTTACAAAAAATGCTTAAGGAAGTGCTAAAACTGGAAACAAAAGGACCGTAATTACTATCGTGAAAACATATGAAAGTACAAAATTCACCAGTAGAGCTAAATTCATAAATCAAACTCAGAATATCCCATGTAAGTAATAGTGCTATATAAATCTTTCAACCCTCGAGTATGAAGGTTTTAAGTCAAATGGCTAAAAACAACTGCTATATTTAGTGGCTAAGGAACACACAATTGCTAAAGCTAAAGAAGTAAATGAAGGCAACAAAAGTATAAATTGTGGAAGAGAGGGGAAAAATGTCTAGAGTATCATCATATGGCCAAAGTTAAGTTGCTATCAGCCTAAATAGTTTATTGTATCTATAAGACTGTTTATGTTAACTCCCTAGTAACAATAAAAAAAGAAATTACAGCAGATACACAAATGAGAAAGAGAAAGGAAACAAAGCTTAGTACCTTAGGAAACCACCAAACCACAGTGATAAACATAAATAGACGAAACAAAGATCTACAAAGCAACCAGAAAACAATTAACAAAATTTTAGGAGTAAGTCCTCATCAATCAGTAATAACTTTGAATGTAAATGGATTAAATTCTCCAATTAAAAGATGTAGAATAGCTGAATGGATTAAAAGAAAAAAGAAAATAAGCACCCAGCTATATGCTGCCTGCAAGAGACTCACCTCACCATTAAAAACACATAAATTGAAAGTGAAGAGATAGAAAAAGATATTTTATGCGAATGGAAACCAAATGTGAGCAGAAATAGTCATACTTCTATCAGATAAAAAAGACTTTAAGTCAAACATTGTATAATAAAAAGAGACAAAGAAGGTCATTATGTAATGGTAAAGTAATCAATTCAACAAGAGGCTGAAACAATTACAAATGTATATACACTCAACACCAGAGCATCCAAATATACAAAGCAAAATATTATTAGATATAAAGGGAGAGAAAGACTGTAATATGATAATAATAAGGGACTTCAACACCTCACTTTCAACAATGGACATATCATCTAGATAGAATATGAACAAAGAAACATCAGATTAAACTACACCATAGGCCAGATGAACCTAACAGACATTTATGGAACATTCCATCCAACAGCTACAGAGTATGCATTCTTCTCAACTGCACATGAAACTTTCTCCAGGACACATTGTATGTTAGGCCACAAAACAAGTCTAACAAATTTAAGAAGGTAAAGATCACATCAAGTATGTCATGTTTTTGGACCACAATGGTATAAAACTGGAAATCAACAACCAGAAATCTTCAGACACCTTACAAATGTATGGAAATGAAACAACATGTTCCTAAATATCCAATGGCTCAAAGAAGAAATTAAGATTGAAATGTAAAAATTCCTTGAGAAAAATGAAAATAGAAACACATCATACCCAAATGAGTGGGCCACAGCAAAAACAGTTCTAAGTGGGAAATTCATAGCAATAAATGGCTACATAAAAAAAGAAGAAATATTCCTAATAAATGACTTAACTATACACCTCAAGGAACTAGAAAAATAAGAACTAAACCCAAAATTGGTGGAAGGAAGGAAGTAATAAACCTCAGAACAGAAATAAATGAAATAGAGACAAAAAATTCAAAACATCAATGAAACAAAGAGTTGTTTTTCTTAAAAAACAATAAACAAAATTGACAAAATTTTAGATAGACTAACCAAGAAAAAAAGAGAATATTGTAAAAGCACACTTTCTTTTTAGTGAGGAACTTTGTAAGGACTGGAGGGCTCCTTGCACTGTGTGGTCTTGTCTTTGGCAAGTTTCATGAACACACCCAGTTAGCCCACAGCAGACTGTCCTTGGCTTCCCTGGGGTGAGCTCTCTGAACCTGTAGGTTCTGTTCCTTCCCTGACTGTCAAGGCAGACTTGGAACTCCTCAGGAATCCTCTCCGCCTTGCCTTCTTCTCCTACTCCCATCCTGTCATCCCTGTCTAGTGCGATGTATTAGTTTCCTCAGGCTGCCATAACAAAGTAGCGCAGATTACGTGGCTTTAACAAGGGAAAGCTATTTTCTCACAGTTCTAGAGGCTAGAATTCCAAGATGAAGGTGTCAGCAGGATTGATTTCTACTTAGGCCTCTCTCCTTGGCCTGTAGATGGCCCTCTTTTCCCTGTATCTACACATGGTCTTTCCTCTGTATGGTCTGTGTTCTCATCTCCTCTCCTTATAAGGACACCAGTCATACTGCATTAGGGCCCAACCTAATACCTCATTTTAACTTAATTGCCTCTTTAAAGACCCTATCTCCAACTACAGTCACATCCTGAGATACTAAAGGTTAGGACTTCAACATATGAATTTTGAGGGGACACAGTCCATCCCGTAACAAGTGGTAAGAATTGTAATATGACTATTTCTTGAACTGTTATTCTTTTTCTGCTCTTTATTTAATCTATAGGTTGGCAGGTAGTGTCATTAACATTGTACTCATATTTTATGTCTATTTCTCCACAGAAGGGCTCCCATAGATAATTTTGTTTTTGGAATCAGGGAAGTATTCTTTTTAAAATTTAATTTATTTTCATCATTATTTTACCAAAATACAATTTACAAATAAGTTGTACCTTATCATGTATATTTATGTATATGCACACACATGCACATGTATATACATATATTGATACATATACACACTCACAGTAGTGGTATGTTAGTAAACCAGCTCTGTGCAACCTCTCACCTCCCTACCCCATAAAAAAACAAACAAAAAAACCCCTTCTGGTTTGAAGAATTTGCCAATTCCTGTATTGTAAACATTCTCATCTTTGTCCATTTCAAACTACCAACTTAATATTGCCGAACGTAGTGTCTGGAAGAGATGAACATAGTTGACTCTCACGGACTGATGGAAGCCTGCTCTAGGACATTCACATACACGTGTGTGTGTGTGTGTATTGGAGGCTAATGTATTAATAATTTTTCTATGAAATTGGCTTATTTCTCTATTATATTAATACTTATCCCTATAACTCTGCATCGATACGTCCATTCTCTGTCTCACATTTCCTCAGCCCATCCTGTTACTTCAGCCACACAGAGGCAGTCAGTCGCCAGCAAGCGTAATCTGGCAGCACCTCTCCTCAGATTTCTGTCTTGGGAGTTCTCTGCCTTTCCTTCCTTGACTGCCCTGTGGAGACTATTTTATACGTGGAAACATGTAGAGATGTGGAAGTATGAAGAAGTTATTGCCCCACAGAGCAACTCTTGACTAATGGGAACCAGAGCAGGTAGATAAATTTTATCTCCTCTTCTGTCCTTGGAGTGCGCAATTCTGAGGCACATTACATGGCTCCTCAGAGAATCCTGTGGGATGGAGGCACAGTTGGCAACCACCTTGATAATGCATGCGTGGATTAGTGTTCCCTCCTTTCTTATTTCATTCTTCCCAGACACTGCTTCTGCTTCTTGGATTCACATCCAGAACTGAACTAGTACCTTCAAGCAAGATCTAATCTTTGGATCTGTCTTTTTACAGGGCACAGCCTAAGAGACTAGGCTTTCTGCTGTGGCTGTGTGATGGCAATGATTTGAAGAAATGGAATTACCTCTAGCAACACTGACCAGGTTATTAATTACATTTTTTATCCACAAATATTTAAATTACTTTCTCCTTAGTTTAACTTCAAATGAAGACTAATTGGTTTAAATTGTGATTTCTAATAAAGAAAAAATAGCTGTGTGAAAAATCCAAATGAGTCCTATTAAAACAAGATAACCTTTGAGAGACAATGGTATATAAAACCAGTTGCCTTGGCCTTCGTCTATTGAAGGTTTATATACCAGCAAATTATCAAAGACAAATATAAATCTGTTTACTCAGTAAGTTATGTATTTCTCCTGCTCACATTCACAAAGTATGAGTTCTTATTGTTACATAGCAAAAGCAATATATTTAAGAATACACAAAATTTTTATGTGGTGTTCAAAATGGTTATGGAAACAATTGTCATTATATTATAATAGCAAAAATATTGTGATTAAGCTAATTTTTATAGCTTCAAGTAAAAGGAAACAATAATAAACTCAGAAGGTGGTTTTAATCCATACTCATTCTGAGTTATAGATTGGTTATATTATTTTTAACTTAGGTTCGAAATATTTAAGTATGGTAGGACAGTTATTTGTAATGAATGTATGTTTATGTTTTTTTTCTTTTTCATACAACCAGAAATTAAAAACCTAATACTGAGCCATGTTTAAAATGTTAGTTCAATAAAATGAAACAAGAAACACTTTATATACAGAAAAAAATCAATAGATAAGTCAAATATAAATTTTGAATCTTTTTTAAAACTTTAATGGGAAATACCCAAAAGCATAACAACATGAACAATATTACATTTAATCCAGGTTACTTATTTAGAAAAACAATAATTTAAAAATTTCTCAATTTTACAACATAGAATTTGAACACAAAAGAAAGACACGAACATAATGAGAATTTAGAAAATACAGAAAAGAATAAAGAAGAAAATACAAATCACTCTAATCTTATTTGGGTGTACAGACATTTATATTTCTTCTTCTGTGTTTGTATATACATTTTTCAATTTTTTAAAACAATTTCATTGTAGTACAATTGACATTAAACTCTTATATTTACAATTGGATGGGTTTCCACATATGTATATATCATTATTATAATCAAATTAATGAACCTTTTCCACAAAGATTCCTCATTCCTTTTTTGTAATCCATCCTTCAATCTCCTCTCTCTGTCTGGGACCCGGAGTACCCATACGTTAGGACTTTTTCATCCCACAGATCCTTAAGATTGTATTCATTTTCTTTCAATCTTTTTTCTTTCCGTTTTTTAGACAGAATAATTTTTCTTGATCTATCTTCAAGTTTACCAACTCTTGACTCTATTTTCATTATACCCTTGAACTCATCCAGTGAATTTATTTCAGATATTACATTTTTTTCAGTTCTAAAATTTTCCTTTTTTTTTTTTTTAACAGTTTCTTCTCTGCTGACATTTCCTCTTTTCATTCTTTTTGCCTTCTCACAGCTCTTCCCGCGTCGTGAGTTCCCCCTCACACTCCAGGCCTGCCCTGTCTTCTTTCTGTGGTTCCAACGCAGTGAGGGTTCTATGGGAATTTTAGCCCCTGCCCTCTGCAGCTGTGCCCTTGGGACAAAACTGCTGGAGGAAAAAAAAAAACTGAACACCTTCCCGCCATGGGGGCTGCTTCTCCATGTTTTGACTTCCCACCACAATCTGCCTGTTTTTGTTTATTTTTAGCATTTTCAGGTACTTTTTCATTTCTGTTGTACTGAGTAGGAGGGATTTTCTCTAGGGAGTTCACACCACCTAGCAGAACCAGAACTCCTCAGGAATATTTATTTTTGCTTTATAAAACAAATTTTAGAGAGAGGAGATAAAAAGGATTGTGAAAAGAGCTGGAATTTTTGTCATAAAAAATGGTTGCCTGTAGCTTTAAACACGTTTGTTCAGACTTAAAGAAGTTTCTGGGTTGAAGATCTGGGGACTTTTTTGGTTTCTTTAAGAGTTGACAGCGCCATGCTAAGTTGAAATGTTCATCTGGAAAAAGGTTTCAGAGGACCATTTGGTTGCCCTCAATACTTCCCAGTTCTGCCCTGGACATATGCCTAATGAATTAGATTATTGCAATTTTCCAGGCCTTTATTATTTCATTTGGTACAAAAGATAAGCAAGAGGAATAATGTTCTCAAGGCTTCTTAGCAAAGATATGAGACATGTTTGAAGCTGTTTTCTAATGAACTGGTAATTGTTTAACAATGATGTGTGAAATATTCCAATAGAAATCTCTTATTGCTTCCAGTGGCCTTAAAAAAATCAGATTCTGCTTTCATTTTATTTTCCTAATTACTGTTAGTCTAATACTGAGCTAAGTTTAAATACAAAGTAATGGAACTTAAGAACAATTAGGTCAATCAATCTTTTTTTTAAATGCCTTTCACAAAACACCCTCGGCATTCAGCCACATAGTAGACTTAATAAATAGTCATTATGAAGCAACTCTGAAAATAATGGACCGATTCTGAGTACTTCTGGTGGTTACAGGAAATTTTACAGTGATGTGTGTGGTGTTTAGCTCACAGATTTCTTTCTCAGAAGACTGAATGGTTCTAGCAATGAGCTAGCAGCATGCCTCCCAAAGTTCTTTGAGCAGCCTTTATTCTTGCTGCTCTGGATTCCGGCTTCTGGCCTCCTGGAGTTAATTGCAGCCGCCAGTCTTTCCTGCAGAGCCAGCTGCTTTTTATGGTCAGAGGAGATAAACAGAGGCTCAATAGGAGATCTATTTCTGGGCGTTGAAAGGGCCTCTGTGCCACTGGCGGAGGGGAAAATCATCCAACCTCATGGAATGCCTGGATGATTTCTCAGGACTGTCCTCCTCCAACTGACGCTTCCTGTACCCAACTTAAATAATAGATAAGCTAAAAGAAATATAAAAAGCCTTAAAAAGTCTTAAAGTACGAAATCACATCTAACTTGCCAAGCCAAAATTCTAATTTGGCAAGCCAGTATGTGTTCACTCGATGTTGAATTAACAGTCAGTATGGGAAGCATATCAATTTAGGGTCACAATTACGACCCCGTAGTGGTCAATAACATTCTCTGGGTCAAGAGTGATTTGCTTGAGGGAAGGGAGAAGACAGTTTCCATTCATTGAGTATGAATAACTTTGGGCCTCCTGCATGAACAGTATCCACAGTGCATTTATTCTTATTTTGTAGTTGTTAAAGCAAATTTTAACTTTATAAAATTGTGAAACAGGCTTATAATTGTTGTAGTTTGATTTTATTACATATTATTGGTTATATAAATGGTATAGTGCATTAGAGAGCTGGTTCCCCCCGTATTCAAGGGAAGGAAACATGGCTACAGAGAGTTGAGCATCTGGTCCAAGGCTATAGCAGCCACGAGCAGGCAATAGAATCCAGGCTGTTAGACTCCTGAGTCAATGGTCATTTCACTACCCCAGATTACCTTATTTATGTGAGTTTCTTGGTGAGAAATGCAAGTCAAGAGCAAAATCTCTAGTCTCAATAATAGCATTAAGAACAAATATCTTCCCTTCTATAATCATTTTGTCACCAAAAGCCTTGTCTGCCTCCACTGGTTTTCAGGTCTCTTCCTTCTGGGCCCTGGCTTTCCGCAGCTCAGCCGTCCTATTGTGGGACCTGCTGAAGTCCCTGCTGAAGGAGGAGGAGCTGCTGAGTTGCTTCTGCAGCTTCCTGCCCACAGCGTCCATCACTGACATGCCATTCTCCATCTGCTTGGCCTCTTTCTCCGGACTATGATGCCCATCATCCCACTGTTCTCTGAAGTCTGTTCCTTCTCCCCACTGGCATATGTGGGCAGGAACTCGGCAAAGACCCTGTCCTAGGCCAGCAGCTCCTGGTAGAAGCCCATCTCAGAGTCCTTCAGAAGGATTCTGGCAGCTTCAGACACCCTCTCCATTCAGGTAGGACAAGCCTCTACCCAGCCTGAAAAGGTATCTACTAATACAAGTTTAGGCATCTGAGTGAAATCAATTTGCCAATCATTGAAAGGGTGGGTCTCCACATGTGGGGTTCCCTGTACAACGAGTTGCTTTTCTGTCTCTGGATTGTTTCAAGCACATAAATAGTTTGTTGCAAATGGGGGCCTCTTAAATGAGGTCCCACCAAATCCATTAAGGCATCATATCTATAAGGTGTGCATTCATGCAGGTGTCTCAGAAGAGGCTGATCCGAGACTTCAGGTATGAGAATGAGTCCATGAGAATTCTGCCTCCATTCAGCTGTGCCATCCCAACGTCAGAGGCCCAGTCTCTAGTTTTAAAGGGAATCTATTTCTAGCTGGGATATCAAGGCTCCAAGGAACGGATCACCTTTAGTGGCCTCCTTAGCAGCTTTGTCAGTTGCCTAATTTCTTTTTGCAACAGAAGTGTCTCCCTTTTTTGGTGACCAGGACAATGCATGATGGCCACCCGCTCGGGCTGAGCCACAGCTTGTATCAGGGCCATTATTTCAGTGGCATACTTAATATCCTTATTTCCTACCATCAGGAGCCCCCTTTCCTTCCAAATGGCACCATGAGCATGCACAATCATAAAAGCATATTTAGAGCCCGTATAGATGTTTACCTTTTTTCCTCTGGATAACTAAAGAGGACTGATTACAGCAAGCAGCTCAGCTTTCTGGGCTGAAGTCCCAGGTGGCAGTACCACTGCCATGATCACTGCATATCCAGCCCTTTGTCTATAAAGCTGTTCCTGTCAGTGAAAAGATCCCGATTTGGCTCTGGCATAGGCTGATGGGACAGATTCATCCTGCTAGAATAGACAGCCTCCAGAAACTTTAAACAGGCATGCTGCAAAGGCTCATTCTCTTTGGTAACAGGGTGGCAGGATTGAGAATAGACAGTCTTTAATGACTGCTCACAAATATCTGCTACTGCCCGGAGGCAAGGAGGCCATCCTCTCACAATGTTGTTCAGTGGCTTTGACAAGCATACCACTGGCCGTGGGATGTCTCCCAGCACCTGTACTAAGACTCCACAGCTCGTTCATTGTTTTTCATGAATGTGTAATTTAAATTCTTTCTGCAAGTCAGGCAACCCCAAAGTGGGGGCAGTCATGAGAGTCTGCTTTAGTTTTTCAAAGGCGTTTTGACAGACTGTGGTCCACATCAGGGCCTCCGTATCTGTTCCTTTAAGGGCCCTGTACAAAGGCTTTGCTATTAGTGCAAAGTTTGGGATCCAGACGCGACAGAACCCTGCCATTCCAGAACCCGCGACAGTTGCCGCAGGTTCCCTTACTAATTTGGAATTCCAGGTAACCAACCTGCTGTTTGCAAATCTGTCCAATTATAGGTTCTGCAAATTTCCCACTAAGCTCCCATCAATTAATTAATTTAATTAATAAATATGTGGAGCAGAATATTGGGGGAGGGCAAGTGCGAAACTGCATAAGCAGGTGTCCCGTTGGCGACACCTCCCATCATTTTTCAATTGACTTCCTCAGCCATATTAAAGACATTTTTTCCTTCAGTGCCAGATGACATAACTGGCTCAAAATGAGTGGATATGTAGTTTTAAAAACACTTAAATGCCAGAATCACATTCAGCCTGTTCAGCCTTGGGAGAGGCCCTCTGGAACCGGAATGCCAGAAGAAATAGGAGATTCATGGTTCCAGTCTCATGTTTATATTGGAGCATATGTCATGACAAACATTTGTGGTGAATTGTGTTAAATATTTCTCTACTGTACTATGTATGTGTGTGTTGGCAGCTGTAGCTATAATAAAATTCATCACCATTTTTGCGTTTAAACATAACAGCTTGAGGTTTGGAAATATAGGAAAACAGAAGGAAATTATGAGTGCTTATGAGTGCTTATTACAATGAAAGGAACTAAATGCAAATGGACTTAAGGGAAATTTAATTTAGAGAATAGAAATTTGATTAAATTTCTATTATGATTAAAAAAGATTAGATCCATTTTAGATTAGATCCATTAATCTAAAAAAGATTAGATCCATTTTTTCATCTGTCAAATTGGCAAATATTAAAAAAAGATAAAATAGTTTTGGTAAAAATCAAATGGAATCAATAACTCTTGTAAGTTGGTGACGAAAATATAAATTGGCATCAACTTTAAACTGCCATTTGGATATAGGAAGGAGCATGTGTCTCATAACTGTTTTTAGCCTTTGCCATGCAATTCCTTCACCATGAATTGATCCCAAGATTTTTGTCCAAGAATGTTCATTGTAGTTTGCTAATAGCAAGAAACTACAAATAGCTAAAATATATGCCATTTGAAAATGTAGATGTATTGTTCAAAGTATTTTAATGACCCAGGAAAGACAATATAGTAATAAAAGAAAAAAGTAGCTATATTTTTACATTTAGGTGGATATCATATTAAAGTCATATGTTTATCTGTATCTGGGCTTATAGGTGGTTTTTATTTTCTGAATTTTCCAAATGACAATTTTCACTCCATTAATTTTTTTAATGGAGGTAGGAAATACATTCAAGATATGGTTAAAGTATACAGATTTTAAATGTACAGCACAAAATATTCACATAGGTTACACCCTTATGAAGTAATAAGATATTTTTATTACTGAAGAAAGGTTCCGCATTCCCTTTCTTAGTCATTAATTTCCAGCCCAAAAGTAACTACTGTTTTGATGTCTATCACCCGTGATCAGTTTCATCCATTTTTGATCTTCATATAAGTGTCATCCTACAATATATATATATATATATACTCTTATTGTGCCCGGCTTCATTTGCTCAACATGTCTATGAGATTCAACCATACTTTTGCATGGATCGCTCTGTATTTTTTAAATTATTTTTTTCATTCTCATTGCTTTATAATATTCCATTGTATGCATATACCACAATCTATTTATCTATTTTACTGTTGATGGGAATTCTTATACATATCCTTTGATTAACAAATTTCCTTCTTTCCCTGGGGATAGAACTAGGAAAATAATTATTATGTCATAGAGTAGGCATATATATTTGGATTTAGCAGTTTAAAGGTTTCTACTTTTCCTATCCCAGTCCAGCCCCTTATTCTCTAGCGTTATCACCATCCTAAGCCAACCTCTTACTCCCACCCTATTTTGTTTCTTTACCACACCCCATGCAGGTTTGGACCCATCTTCACTGTTCCATGCTCTTTCCCCAAAACATGCCACAGCAACACAACACAATCCGCCTTAACAACGGCATACCTATGAATTTCTGTTTATTCCTGCTTCTGTTCCTAGAATCCAGTGCAGAAATGACTCTAATAAGTCCAAGCTTACTTATATATGATTGTTTTGGCACTGACAAATTTTACCTTTTAATTTCTTTGAATCCAAATCTACTGGAAAAAAGACAAGAGGCTTCTCTTTTAAAAACTTTTATTAGGCATTGCAAGATGATGTTGCACGATGTATTGCACACATCACGCAGTAAACAGCACTCCACAGTAATCCATACAACAGCTCACACAGTGATAGTCAAAACGGTTTGATTCCCATCATAGTTTTCATCCAAGTAGAGTGAATGTCTTCTTCCATGCAATCTGATCTCATAATTAAGATTATACTTCCATTCCAAAATCACCAATCAAAAATAATTAAAAAAAAAAAAGCCCAATCACAACAAGAGGCCTTTGGGACATTAATGAAAGTCCAAAATATCACAAGGTATCCATCTTTTGAAAGACCCATCCCTAAAATTTGTGTGATCTGACACTTGGGTTGCTTTTACTGCCAGCAGCAAGTGAGATTGTACTTACTAAGGAGCAGTACATTGACACATATCCACTGAAAATTCTTGAGGTAATAGATTTTTAAATTTCACTGCTTAAAAAAAAATCTGTTAATTTCTGGGTCCTGTCCAGCAGGACCTATGTGTTGGCAGGAAGATTCTTTTCCTTTTTATTCTTTGTCAAATATTTACACATATTTGCATATACAACCTGTGTCTTTGTCTTTTCTGAGCACATGGTTTATTTTAATTATTCATCATACATTCATCTGGAAAAGTTGAATTATATACTATGATACATAAAGAATACAACAAAACCAGCACTTTGTATAAAGCTAAAACAATAGGCACAGACCAAGAAGAGCAAAGTAATACAGTATACAAAATGGCTTGAGTTGACAGAGCTCACTGTGAATGAATAACAACACGTATATAGCAAACACCATGGTTCTCCAGCATCTGTATAGCAATATATTACTGATAAAGATAAGTTGTAGGGAATTGGTCAAATACATGAAATACTACATAGTTACTTTTATTTTTAACACTTTTTATAAAGTGATTTTGTCCTAATTGTAGCTATAGACAAAACTGATAGCCATTTATTTCCACTCCTGTTCAAACTGAATCGGCATTCTTTTTTGTGGTTTTACAATACATTTCAATTTCAATAGTTTCAATTTCTGGTGTTTAATATCCATTTTATACTTTAGTTTAAAATGAATAGTGAATTTAATAAACATACATTGGCTAACCTGCTGTTCTAGAGATAATACAGTAGATTAGGGCAGCAAATGCATCCTATAGACATTCCTAAAGATACACTGTCTCCTTAGCACTTTAAACAGAGGGACCAAAAAAACACTCACAAAAAATATATGGCTCTTTAGATAAGAAACAAAGTCAAGTGAAAAAAAATAAGGCACTAATAACATGTATAAATGTTATATACTCATCACACAAAGCACCATATGGAAGGTTAAAGGGACTGTACATTAGTGCTACTGGAAAACGGGAATAAACCCGGTTTTCCTGGCTTTTATTCACCAATTTCTTTCTTTTTTTTTAGTAATTAATTTATAAACACTAAGTGGTGAGGAAATTATATACTATGATAAAAGCACAATTCATGGAACCAACAGCACGAAATAATCATTTGGAAATAAGAAATTGATTAAAAATACAAAAAATTAGGCCTTTTAAGTACTCCTTATTTCCCAACATTTTCATCTCAGCAGAATTTGTCTTTTCCTTTACAATTTCATTTCAGAGATATCTGCATAAGAATATTAACATTGTCTGTTTCTTATTTCCACCTGCCTCTTAAAATATGTTCGAAATGGTTTCTTCCACATAGTTTGTGGATATCAACGTTACAGTAAAACTAATGAAATGCAGAAAAGTTAAAAAATAAAATTACATAAAAATTTTCCAATACCATTAAAAAAATCAAAGAAATCTCTTTTCAATCAGGCTCAATTTAAGCATGAAAAATATTATGACTTATTTGGGAAATGGCTACAAATTTTACAGAAAACTAAAAATAGTAACATAATGAAATGATGGACAAATTCTGGTACAAACTACTAGTGAACATTGTTTATCTTAAAATTAAGAAATTTCTTCTCATTTTCTGCTGTTAATGAGAATATAATTAAAATGGGATACAGTGTGATAATTAAATAGAAGATGACAATTATTTCTTAGAGCTACAATTTCTGAATATATTGTAATAACAGATTAAACACCCAAATGCTTTTCTTTTTTGTATTTTACGTTCTGTTAAAAAAGAGAATGTGAATAATTGTCCCACAGTTTTGATATAGATATACATAATTATAAATACATTTGTTTCATGTAAATGTCTTAAAATCAATTTTGTTTAAAATACAAACAAAACAACTAACTCTCATCACTTTTTAATTAAAAGTATGTTAACTTACTAACAATTTAATGTCCTGTTTTTATGCTCCTTCTACACAAAATTATTTGTGATTTGTCAGAATTTACTAGTTATTATTATGTTAATAATTGCTTCTATAGCAACAAGATTATCAATTTTCATATTAAAAATCTGTAACAGATTGTCCTTGTCAAGGTAAATGTTTATATGTGTATATATATATATATATATATATACACACATATAAACATTATAACAATTAGTAGTCTAGATTTCATGTGAAATAAGGTTGGTCTACTTTTTTAAATACCATCAAAAGAATTTTAATTGTGATGAAAATGATCAAATAATAAAAGTAAGCTATTGAGGAGTTGCCATATGGAACTTTTAAAAAAAATGGGTCTTAATAAAAGTTTGTAGTCAGCTGATAAAAAAATCATGATGCTTTATCTAGAATTTTCTTTAAAAAGAAACAAAAAGCATGTTAATTTTCTATAGACTAAAAAAATTTAGATATTTATGTAAAATATTTAGATACTATTTGCTTGAAACAATAAAAATATATTTGGGTATTGAAGAACTAACAGTTAATGAAAATACTACTTTTAATAATTTGGCTAGATTATTGAGAATACTTCCCAACCTGGGGCATGAGGTGAACACCGTACACATTTATAGGGAACTGGTGACTGATAGCATAGCTTGCCAGCCACAAGAATTTGAAATGACATTATTTCACCAATTTCTAGGGCACTTTAACATGCAAGTTTAACTCTCCTTTGAACTTTTCTATGTCATGTACTAAAACTATACTAAATATATCTTGAGCGTGACATATCTAAATCATATCAATGAAAAGTTGAACATTTGCAAATGGCAAATGCTTTATCTAGAATAGGGCTAATATCAATTATATTCAATGTGATCTACTTTAGATTATCAAAAATCTAATAACGTTCACAGAGTATGAATCCATGACTGAATCTTATATACAAATGCTACACTATATAAATCCACCCCAAGTCTAAGCCATAGGACTTTTTGCTGAAACAAAGATCATAAACCATAACCATGATTCTTTTTGGATAAAGGCTGAATGACTTGGGGTCAGGCTGGATGAAAGTCCACACATGCTTTCTTTCTGTCCAACTAATATGCAAGCCACAATCATGATATTCATGAAGCAATTTCTGAAGCCTGGTTTTAGAGTATTATTAGGCCTTCTGATCCAACTGACATCTTTTCATTCATCTGACTTACTTCTTTGCAGAGGGCTAGGCAGTGTTCTCTGACTCCCCTCAAGAAGAGGAAAAAGTGTTCCAGGCACTCTTGATACATTTCAATTTATAGATAGAATAAACCAAGGTAAATTATGCTCACTACCAGAGCTAAATTGTGGAGTCCTTTCAGTGTTGATTTTTATTTCACTAGAGTGAAAGGAGTTAATGGTAAGATAGAATTTGTCCCACACTTGGCAAGATGGGAAGAAGACTGCAGAGGCAAAAAGATAATCAGGAAATCTAAGAGAAAATAGGAAATTGATGTTAAGTATGTGGGTATCATTTCACAAGGGAAGGGAGTCATTTACTATTAATGAGGAACAGAGTGACAAAATATGGCACAGAACTGAAAAACAAAGTGTTTTCTATATGAATAAGTCTGAATAATCTAAGTGATGCAAAGTTAAATACACTGAATGACATTTCTTTTAAAAGACAAAAGGAGTGTAAAAAAAAGGCAGTGGCAATGTTTTGTGTATTTAAAAAAAATAATTTAATGCCTTTTAAATCCATATTGTTATTGCCAAAACAATCACTTCTTTAGCCAAAAAAATATGTATATATACTTTGTAATGTGCATAATTGCATGCTTCTAAACCTGGCAATATGTACAGGTATCTGTAAGGTATGTGATACATTTAAGCTTCAGCTAGTGCTCACACTACAGTGACTTTCTGTTTCTTGGATTTGGATAAAGTCAACTAAAGTTACAGCCTTGCAACAGTGAAGTATCACACACAATACTTGGCTAGGAAATGTGTATTAGTTCTATCCTCAAAACCAGAGTTAGAAAGGAGTCCCATTGCATTTTTCTCAAAGTCTTATATCATTAGTTTGTATCTAAAAGGTATCATTTCACAATCTTAAATACTCCTGAAATTCTAGAATTCTCATTTTGTTCAGATTATATTTTAATGCTTCTATAAAATTATTTCAGTTTTATCAAAGTAATAATTGTGGATATACATAATAAAAATGTGATTTTGGAACTCATATTTCATATTAGGAAGAAAATGTCATATTTAAATTATAATGATTTGAAAAACAAAATATGTTTAAACTGGAAACTGGTGGTAGTTTTAATTTATCATAAATTTCTAGTTAGGGAAACTTCTTTTACAATTCATGAACTATGAAATTGCAGTTAAAACTTTCAGTAGAAATTAGTATTTTAAGCAAGTATTACAACCAGGTTATTAAGTAACATTTATTAAGTATTATTTGCTACATTTGAGCTCCTGATAACCAATTTCCCAGGATTACTATAATTTCATAAATTGCTACTTTTTTCAGGTATGTTTTACTTGGTTTTAAATCTTTAACTTCTGATTCCCCCAAATTTAAAGAGATGACACATATTTGTTAACACTGTTATTCTACTGTCTCCATTGATATATATGTATCAGTTGCTTTAACTCTGCTCTTAAATTATTTAAATGGGGCTGGCGACAGTGGCTCACACCTGTAACCCTAGCACTTTGGGAGGCCGAGGCAGGAGGATCACTTGAGCTCAGGAGTTTGAGGTTGTAGTGAGCTATGATTGCGCTATCGTACTCTGGCCCAGACAACAGTGAGATCCTGTCTCAAAAAAAAAAAAAAAAAAATGTAAATGGCACAAGTATTTTAAAGTGCATTATGGAATTTTAAGGCTATATTTATAACAGGTATTAACATAAAGCTGACCACAAGAAAAAATTACTTTCAAAAGTTGGAATAGATTTTAGCCACAAATATGAAAGAATAAGAATACAATCGAATGTGAAGACTCATATTAAGGCATATGTGCAGCTTGCTTATAAAATTAAAATCTAAAATGGTTTTTGGCAGAAATATTTTTATTTTTTTATTTAATAAAAATACCAATTAATGTTTTTTAGGCCACTTTTTTTGATGTTTTGGCAGATGCACTCTAATTTGACAAAGGTCAGGAAGGAATGCCAATGCTCTGCACATGCCAGAGTGAGTTTTCACCCCCTCCTGTCTCCTCTTTTAGTGAAGAGGAGTAGTTGGAATAGCAGAGGGGTGGAGAAAACTGAGCTTGGAAGGGGGCACCCAGGACTGGAAAAGATTACAGTGGTTTGCAGGTATTTTAGGGGATCACTGGGTCATATATTTGGGTGGCAGGACTGAAAGATGAAGGCTCAAATGGGGCCTTGGGGACTCAAGAGATGGCAGTGTCACAGAACAAGGAATTTCCTGACAGGCTTCGCTGAATCCTGATACCACAACAGAGAAAGTACAATTAAAGATACCATGTTGTAACCTGACTGATGTTTAATTATCTTGGATTGTTTTCCTGTCTGTTCAACTCTTAAGATACAATAGCACCTATGAGAAAATCAAGGTGGCGGCAACAGGATATTTCTTGTACTGAAAGGTTTGACCTCTCTCTTCTCAAGTGACATAAAAATTCCCAAGGAACTGTTGGGATTCATTGTAAATTGAATGTTTTATCTTATTCCCTAATTTATAATAATCCTACAAAACCTTACATAATCTAATTTATTTTTCTGTGAATTATTGTGGGCATTTATCATTGCCAACATATTGCTTCCTACTGTTCACAATGGGGTAAGTAAGTTCCTCTCTGGAGCAACATGCACAAACATGGATAGTGTTTCAAAAAATGTGACAAACATCAATTTGGCTTGGGTATTTCATCTATATCCCTCAAGTTTTCAAACGAGGCAATCCAAAGTCAATTCATCTTTCTCACATTATCTGACAGACATCTCATCACATTTTATTTTTACTGGAAAAAGATTTTTTGGCAAGGTATTTATTTGGCTAATAAAACAGAGAGGAAATTATCCTTCAAAAGATGCTTTTCTTTAAAAATTATGCTCTCCTGTGCAATCTTTCTTTTTATCCAAAAAAGGGTCTCAAATACATTTCTATGATCTCATTTCCTAAAAACGCATTAAAAATTTTATTACAAATACCTTATAAAAACAAAATTTAAAAACTTATGGAAATGTTCACACAAAGTGACAAAAATATATGCAAAAGGGTCTTTACTGATGTTTTGTTTGTCATAGAGAAGTGAAAACAATCTTGATGTTCATTCCACAATGGACTAATTCAGTAAATTAAAGTATAACCCCAGAATAGATTATGTAATAATTTACAAAAGAATGAGGTAAAGCTATTTAAACTCTTAAGGAAAGATATCTACTATCTATAATAAAATGAAAGAGTCACAGTACAGTAAAAATATTATTATTCTCTTTGTATAAAACTAATACACACAGACATATACACACACACCTATTTGTGTTTTTGTAGAAAGTGTCTGGAAGGGTACATACCAAACCATTAAGTGGTTACCCCCTATCAAATAAGGGGTGGGGTAAGCAGAGAAATTGGTATTTTATAAATTCTGCATGGTCAATTTTTTAAAAAGTAGTATATATTAAATTTATAATAAAAACATATAAAAATGACAAGCCTTGGATATAAAGATATTTATTTTACGTGCATGCTTCTTTTTCTAAAGTAGTTTTTAGAATTTATCCCAAAAGTTACTGCTATTTTTTGACCTTCAAAGTTGGCACTGACATATAAATAATACTTTTTATTTTCTTCTCTATTTTTAAGATCTTGATGAAACTTAGTAAAACAATTCACAAATAATTACTTTAAGTTACCAGCAGGGAAAGGCCTAATATATATTAACCTTTAAGGGGAAGACGCATATGTTAACTTAAAAAAATCTATGCAATAGAAAAATGAAAATCCTGTGTAACACAGTACACACTATTTCAAGCATTGATGAAATAGCCTTCACTGAAAATAGACACCACTTTGTAACTGGAATATTAGAAAGTTTTTCAAATAATATAAAAATACCTCCAAAAGATAAGTTATTTAAAGAAAAGAATAAAAATCCCTGAGTAGGCCAAAGATAACAGATACTATAACCTAAGAAAATAGACTATCTAAGACGAGAGAGTACATTAGTTAGCCAGTAGGTACATATGTATATGGTGTATGTATTCATATACAGTTATGGGAATATTTTGTGTATACCATGCATATGATATATATACATCATACATGTACACATCTGCTAGATTTGATTCATCACATTCACATATCGCAAACTAATGCCTAAGTCCAGGAAAGATGAACTTATAAAACTTAAGCACTTTTATAACAGAAACGTGTATTCAGGCTAGAAATTTTCATTCTTTTGGTCTTAATACTAGAGTGCCTAAAACAGGCCCGCAATAAATATCTGTCAAATGGGTGGATGAATGAAAAGATGAATTTGTGAAACTAGAGTATCACTGTTTCTTGTGCTACATTATGCTTTAGAAATCTGCTATTCTGTAACCATAAATGTCACACCCTCCTCTAACTGGAAGCAGACAACTAGTCCAGACGCCCTGGTATAGCTATTCTGTGTTACTCAGAGAGAATGAAAGCATGCTGGCTTGTTACCCACACACGTAAATTTCACATTTTAGGTCAAATGAAAATAATAAAATGTTCTTTCACTTTGGAGCCCAACAAAAACAAACTATCCATGTTAATGCATGTTTTATCATATAATCTATTTCAAATCAGACAAGGTTGCTGATGAATAAATGTACATACAACAGCTAATTTTAAGAATGTGGAGACAATTAGAAACTTTAGGCTTCTTAGGGGTCTTTTTATTCTTGTCTGCTGATCAACTTTTGTGATGAAAACAAAGGAATATCATAGTTTAGTTACTTGTTCTTTTCTTATTTTTAAAGATTTCTCAGCTTGAAAAAAAATTCCTGAAAATATCTTATTCTTTTTATGTGTTTCCTTTATATTTCAGATAAACTCATAAACTCATAAAAAGTTTTTAAATTACCCAACCATAAGAAGACACCAACGAATTGTTATGCATTTGAGCAGTAAACATAAGAAAAATCCTTCAAAATTAATATGTGTTTTTATGAAAAACTTGGGGACAAATAAAAAAAGAGAGAGGAGGAAAGGAGAGGAAAGAGGGAGGGGTATTAAATAATGTAAACCTTGACCTAAAGCAGAATTATCTGTAATTACAAGTTGGTTAAAAAATTAGCAGAATAGGGATTTGTTTCAAGACTTAAGCAGTTCTCTCCCCACCAAACTTACTCTTTGGATCAAATAATCCCACGTGAAGGATTTATGAAGCATGCATGCGAAAACAGACTGAATCTGAGAAGACTGAATATTTGCATCTTGAGAATTTCTCAAAAGCAGCCTATCATTTCTGTCAGTTCACAAAGCTTAATACTTCTTGGGGTGACATTGCACAAATTTCTGGATGTGTGTGATGAAAAGAGAGAGCAAGAAATAGAAAGGGTCGACATCGAAATAGCCTGTTGTCTACATTGATTTTAATTCAATACATTATCAAATTATGCCCACAAAGGAACCATCATCTTTAAATAGGTCTATGAAAGTGTGGAAAAATAGTGTAAAGGCATGGAACTAGATAAATAAAAGGTTAATGGGCCTAGTTTTAATATATATTTATATACACACACACATTCACGCCTCTACACATATATACTTCAGTAACTCAGGATTCTTTTCATTAATTTAGTTTCATTAGTTCCCTTTTGGACATTGAGATTTTGAGCAATTATAGCATCTGAAGAATAAAGGGATTACACTACTTGGGCCACAGATGAAAACAGGTGTATTTGGTGAACTCTTATCTTCTGAAAAGCGGCCTTGCTTGTTGGTACAGATATGACCTCAGCTATTCACACGAAGTCTCACAAGTCAGCTGGGAGGGAGGGGTTCAGGGTTCAGACAGTCCAAGCAATGCTCAGGAGAGGCGTGCTCAGAACAATTCTGAGGATAACTGGTTCTGAATTAAAATATTTTCTTCCAAGAACCACGAAGGTCAGAGTTATGATACAGATGTTTATAGTTTATGAAAGTGACCATTTTTGAAAAGCAGCAATTTGTTTAGGGAAAGGACAGGATACCAGGTTGGGAGTGCACCGTAGCTAGAGGCATTGTGGCCCTGCGGAGAATCACGGGGAGAAGAGACGGTAGAATGTTCCTCTCTGTGTTTTTCAAGATGTGACTCACTGATGGGGGTACCATTCTGTGCAGCTCCTACTCCGACCAGCTTAGTTAGATGACATCATCTGCGTCTTACCAGTGCATACCTGTCCGTGATCGTTTTCTCTGTTTTTTACAAAGGCAGTAGATAGGAAATACAAACAAACCTAGGGATTAAAAAAAATTTAATTAGGATGAGCAGTATTTAGATTTACATATTTAAAATTTTACATTTTTACTTATTTGCAAACTATTTACAAATAGTCATTATTTAGCAATATATGAACATGAAAAGAGGGAAGACATCTATGCTATGAAATGTATTTACTTCTGTAAGATTTCATTCTTTAGTATTTCCCTTTAGCTTTTGCTCCTTTTAACACAACCCCAAGTAATACCAGTTTAGATTGGAATAATGCTTTCTATC
Organism: Avahi laniger; assembly: GCA_963575035.1. Taxonomy (NCBI): domain Eukaryota; kingdom Metazoa; phylum Chordata; class Mammalia; order Primates; family Indriidae; genus Avahi; species Avahi laniger. The sequence goes on along the minus strand of CAUYSK010029077.1, from coordinate 82,074 downwards.
AAAATATCAAACCATAGTCATATCATTTGTATACTATGATCTTCACACTTCAGTTTCAGGGAGTATAGAATATTACTTCAGACCATAGAATGTGGAACCAAATGTTGGGTTTGAGTCCCAGTTCTACAACTTATGAGGCCCTAATAGTAAGCCTTAATTTCCTCAACTGTAAAATGCAGAATATCTACTTCATAATTCCCTGACTCACTGAAAAAACTTAAATGTCAGATACTTTATAATTCTATTTGTCTTGCACATGCATTACTTGCTAAAAATAAGTTTACATATGAAAAATAATTTTATTTAGCAAAAAACCCGCACTATATTTACTTTATGGAATGATCATCAAAGCACCCTTTATCTACAGCATTTAGTTTAAAATTCTCTAAAGCAATGATTGTCAAAGTGTGATCTCTGAGCCAGCAGTATCAGCGTCATCTGCAAACTTTTTGGAAGTACCAATTCATGGGCTCTGCCCCCATACTGAGTCAGAAACTGCAGGCAGAAACCAGCAATCTGTGTTTGAACCAGCCATCCAGGCTATTCTAAGGCATGTTAGGGTCTGAGGACCACTGCTATAAAATACATAATTTAATATACTTGTATAAATAAAACTATACAAGTCACTGAAGTGTTTTCTATTTGTCAGTGTTCAAGTACATGTTAGGTATGTTGCTGTATACATTGAAGGCATCTTTTTTTATCCAGGGCATTTTTTACTGAACCAGAGCAAACACCTAAGTGTACACCACAGCTTCTTTTCCTTGACGCTCCAATCTGAACTCGGAATTGGAAAATTTTAGTTCTAGTCCACTCTACTATTTCACTAGGATACTAGTTGTATTAGCCTTGGTATTCAAAGGGGGCTAATAATGCTTTATAAGATACATGAATCAAATTGTTCATAGACTGAAAAAGGTCAGACAAATACATCCTACAGGAAACATACTCCTCTGAATTTTTAAAGAATATGTTCATTAGCTGTCTAAAGCAGGCATGAAATAGAAATCATGCTCACTTAATAAGAGTGTTTCTTACCGATTACAACTGCTATGGCCCCTAGCGCTAATCCCAAGACCAGGATTAGAGGTGCAATGAATAATTTTCCAGCTGGAAAACAAAAGGCAAAATAATTTAAAGAGTTTCAAAACAAATTTACCAAACAATTACAGCAGTGCTTTTAAAATACCATAGTGTATGTTATTTTATAAGAAGTCTGTTTATAATGAAGGCTGTATTTCTCTAAGAAATGTATCAGGTGCGGAACAGATAAACACATGTGAGTTCAGTAACTTCACCGAAGTCCTCAGCTCATGCACCCAATATCTCATCAATTGTTTATCCTTTATAACCAAAAAAAATTCCGAAGCAACTAGTTCACTTTATTTTACCAGGACAATCCGTTTTTGTGCTTTTCCTTTAGAACTTTTCCATTTTCAATGTTCAAGATGCTGAAAGATTATGAAAACAGTGGCACATTCTGAGTTAGCAGGAGAAAACCTAGTTAGCTCACAGAATGGAGAGCAGGTAGGTACTGCAGAGAGCTTCTGCCCAAGCCCACATCTAAAAAAGTGGCTTATTTACTTCCTGGGTCCAAAGAAAACTAATAATATGAAAACCTAATAGACTGAAGTACAAATGGGATGTTTTAAGACTATTAGAGAAAACTACTAATAAATATACAATATGCTGAAAGTTACTCAAGTGAATCATTTTACCAAACTGGAAAAGGAGGCACTTATAAAAGAAGAAGGCTAAATGCTGGTAAGTATGCCAAGTGATATCAGCCACAATTTTCTTTTCTAAATGAGTAACTAAGCAGTGATGATAATAAACTCTAGTCATATGTAAACACAAGAGTCCACAATCAGAATCCTACTGACTTTGAAAGGCACTAGCACAAAAAAAGAGGCCAGTAATTAATATCTTGTCACTGTGCAGTAACCTTAAGGCATGTGACACAGCTGCGGAACTGCACAACCCAAAGGCAACGAGCAATGAGAAAGGAACAGAAGACTCTGCAGAAGAATCACACAGCTGTGACACCATTCTATGAATAAAGGACAGTGATTTGGAATAACTAATTACACAAAAAAATAGAAACATACTGTAGCCATTTGTTGGAAGTTTATCAGAAAAATATTAATATTTTTATTCTTAAGAAATGGTCTTTGGAACCAGATGACCAGACATATATAATATATAGTTTTTAATATTAAATGTAAAAAGATTACCATTAAACTAGCATCATGTCTAACCATGGGTTTACTAACATTTTTCACCAATGAGAATCCAATTAAGTAATATTATATTGCACTGAACAATTACGTTTAGTATACTCTTAAAGCTATGCTCAAGTGGTTAGCATATATGGGCTTGCATATTTTAAAAGAATCTGTTTTTCTTTCATGCACATAGCTCAGTCTGTTCATTCATACTTCCTTTTTAAATAATTATCAATACATTTTCCTAATAGCAATGAAACATGACTGTAAAGTAACAGCACTGAAAAGAAATGATGGAGCTCTGCACGGTGAAAAAGAGAGGAAGAAATCTCACAGCAGAAACGCTCCAGAGGAGTAGGGAGGGAGTTATTGGAAGAAAAATATTAGGTCAGAAGAACACTGACCTAATGTCACTCAAAGGCGGTGGCATTCGGCCATGGTGATTTGATTACAAGCAGGTACCTGAGTTTCTGTTTGCATATTTGCATGTGAATATGCGTTGGGGCTGTGTGTTGTTGAGGAAGAAGGGGGTAAAAAGTCAATCCACAAAAACATTTACATTTGGATAATCAAACTTGGGTTTGTAAGCACAGAGGACATTTGATACTCATTTCATTAACTAATGATTCCATAAGCATTAGTTATTACCTATTAATACAATAGAAAAATATATACAATGACTTATCAATTATAAAGATAAAATGAAACTCCATTACAGGACTTTGAAATACGTGGATTTCTTTTTTGCCTTCCTAGACCACATTCCATGCTGTATTGTAACTGCATAATTTCCGTGAATAAACATAGGATATGTGTAAGACATAGTGCTAGATATCATCCATACAAAAATAAAGGCTGACACTGTTTCTCTCATCGAGTGCCTAACAACAGGGTTTCAGGAATTTAAAAGGACTTCAGATTTTTGCAGTGTAATTAGTAATTTGCTTTTTGAACAAAATCTGCCTGCTCATGTAAGTAGTGTACTGCTAACAAAACTTAAAGTTTTTAATTTTGATTTCAAAGGGTGAGAGACTATGCTCCTCCTGTTGCTGTGGGAAAGGCCCTACTAGGATACCTGGCACATAGTGGGTCCTCAGAATTGTCATAGCTGTCACATATCTAAGTTCTATTATCACCACCGGACTCCCAGCGAAGACGCCTATAAGCATGTCAGATACTCACCACAGACCGACCCTCGCACCAATCTCCTTAAATGAGGTCTCTCTGGGAGGTAGCGATATTTGCATCCAAATATACTGAGGTTTGATGTGTGGTCTCCAAAGAAACGGAGCTGGCGGTATCTCTCCCCACATCGATAACAAAAATTAGTGTTACATTGGGAGCACGTCATATGGTCACATCCTTCAGTTCTCTGGATGTGGATCTGTAACAGCGAAAAAAAGAGAAGGAAAGGGTATTCAAGTTTTTAATAAGTAAAATCTAGCAAATTTTATGGAACAATATTTATGAGTTTCACCGAAATAGAAGTCTCTTGTAGCAGTCCTGAGGCTGTCAATTTGTTCATAATCACACCCTTCAAGATATATTTTTACCAAATACTTTCATGTATGCGAAGCTTGGTAACATTTCAGGTACTCAAGATGTTGTCTTAGTTTGACCAATATATGAATAAACACATCCATGGAAGACACATTTGTCTTACCAGACATCTAATTCAATGGTTAGGAGGCAATTTAAAATGCTACGAAGTATATTTTGTTTATGGAATGATCAGCAAGAATGAGGTGGCTTGGGGAAATAAGAAGAAATGAAGAATATTCCTTAAAAGAAGGGATTATGTACAACTTTTTGTGAATAAATATCAAAAAGCAGAAATCTCTCTTTGCTAAAGGAAATGATAGCAGATATAAATGTACTTGCAATCACATTTTAGTTTCCAACTCCAAAATTATTTGTAAATACGTTCTTTATAGACTCCTTTGTACAATGCCATCTGTACAACTAAGCACCTTCCTCTGTCGTTGCAGCTGAGTTACGTGCAAATACAACATCACCCATAATGAAACAAGGATTTTATTCTTGGATAGTCTACCATATACCCAAAGTGGCAGTCACCGTTTCAAGCACTGAGGCCAAGTTATCATGAAGATATTACTCTTTTAGATAAAATTGGACACGACTGAGAATCCTCATGGACGTTGTAAATAAACTGGAGCTATCTTTCACTCAAATATGTGCACACTTTGTTAGGTGAATAATCATGAAAGAGAACCTAACATAATTTAACTTAACATTATTTCATCAAAAGAAAAATAATTGGGTTACACTGCCCAAATCTCCTGTGATTAAAATGAGATCATCTAAAAAGGGTCTTTCCATTTCATCAGGGAGTAGGCATTTACTACATTCAAGTTATATCTTCACTCATTCCATATAAATATATGAGCTCTTTGCTTAGAAATTTTATTTAAAATGTTCCCAATACCATTTTGATTGTTGTAAGTGTCTATCCATGATGTTGCTCCGGGACTAGTGTGTCAGTGAATGTTTTAATGCAATTGGGAACTTTACCATTAACACATGAGTCAAACCCTCCAATGGTTGTTTGACTCTTGCCAGTTAAGCCTTTGGCCATGGTACACACTTTACATATTTCTTTTGAAATTATGTTCTCCTTCCCCTAATACACCGTGTAGTTTTCCAAACTTTTGCACTAGTGTAGTTATAGCTGCATTTTTAAAAAACTGGTCAATAATGATGAAGATAAAATCATTCAGGAAAAAAAAGAGCTCCGTGAAAGGAGAAATTTAAAGGTTGAGAGATGAAAAAATTTAGTCACTTTAAAATATAATCTCATATTATAAATTTTAAGAAAAAACCTTTGAAGTTGCTAACCGCAAAACACACGCAGTATTTCAGTTTTAGTGATAACCAAAATGTTAAACTGCAATTTAAAGGAGCAATACGAATTTAAAAAGAACTTGTGAGGCTTCTTGTAAAATAACAACAGGTATTAATCATAGTAATGGCAAAAGTTTCATTTAAAAAATACACATACATGTGAATCTAATTATCTATCTATCCATTCATCCATCCATCTGTCCATCCTTCCATCCATCCATTCAACCATTTACCCACCTACCTCTCTGGAGAGTTTTTAGGAGATTGTGACCGTTTTAAAGAAGTAATGATTAAGTAGAAGGCGGCATATTACAGCAAGCATTTTATACATTGGTAAATGAATGAACCAAGAAAGAAAAGTTTGCCAAGTAGCTGGCAGGACTTGCAGGTATTCAAAATCGTTAGGGGAACTGTAAGTTAAATGTCCATTCCCTTCTAGCAGTTGGCTGACACTTGGCAGGTAAGCCTCAGCCCTGTAGGGAGGTTGAAAGGACCTGGGCTTTGACTTCAAAGCCCCTGTGTTTGAAGTCCGGCTCTGCTGGCTGTTAAAAAAGAGGTCAGTTCACCTCTCCCAAGCCAGTTAGATAATATTCCTTACCATGTAGTGTAAAATGTGTTAATACCTGTACCATGCTTAACCCATTGTTTGGCACATACTGAATTAGATCAATGTAAAGTTGGTCCCCATCTACTCCTTCCTCTGTACTCACCTAAAAATGTGAGAAATCAAATGCCCGGGTAATGTAACTGCAAACCCCTGATTACCAGGTTTTCCCCTTTCTCACTTCTTCACATGTGTGATTGTTAGGCTGATGCTGGCCTAGAGAGCATCTTCCTAGGCAGGCGAGGGCTAGCTTGTGGTCAAGGGCGTATCAGCATCTGGGGTCAAGGGTTACCAACGAATCATGATTTGGGAAATAAAAGCAAAACTCGTGTTTCTTGCTTTGGTTGCCTTATCCTTTTTCAGTCATATCATATTTTTTTTCCTTTTACATGACAGTCCAGTAGCAGTGGATCTAGGTTTTGTGGGGCCTATCGGTTATCTAATTTGAGGATCCTTCTATAAGAAGAATGTAAATTACAAACAAATTAGAGACAAGGTCTAAGAAGGGGCTGGTGCAGGTGAGGGTCTCTGAAGCTTAAGCTCTTTAGCTTTCTGGTAAATCAGCCCCTAGCCTACTGTGCATGTTTATCAATGACTACCGTGGCCACATCCACTTAGCACAGTAAATGGTGTTAAAAACGACATGGGCAAACGTCCTCACAGGACCTTTGAACCATTTCTGATCCCTCTTCAATCACCTGAGCACTAGGAGAAAACATGCTTGGAGACAACTGTTGAACACCCAGAACCTTGTACACGCAACTTTTTCACTATATTGTATTTGATCTTAAAATGGCGATAACACAACTTAAAACTCATGATAACATAGCAGTGACCTATAAAGGGAAGAGGGCTAATACGTCTTTAGAGCCCATTATGTGCCAAGCATTGTACACAGATTAGCACTTTTAAGCTTCATAACTGCACCATGAGATTGGCATTCTTATTTATAACCAAGCTCAGAAAAGTAATCTGCTTGAGTGACAATCCTAGGGAATGAAGAAAGGATTTTGAATTTACGTCTGTTTCTTTATGATGCTAAGCAGCCTCTTATTACAAACTTAAAGGTAAAACCAGAAGGTCAATCTTACTGTTTGCCAACTGGCAGCACAATCTTTACCCTAGTCAGGCAAGCACGTCTGCTCTCCCTGCACAAGACATATGGTCTTTCTGCTTGTTTCTGCCATTCTCTGGGCCAATTCACATTCTTCATTCAAAACGGCACCAAAACTTTTTCTGACAGGAAACTTGTTCTAATAAGTTAAACTTGTGACTAATGGTTCATTTGCTTCAAAATTTCACATGTAATTTTCACTGTCATTTTATATGTGCTTTTAATATTGCTTCATTGGGTTCTAAAATTTTTATGTGGCCTATTATTTCATTTAAATAATGAAGACTGCAATTTCTAGTCTTTCTCTTTAACAGTCTTTCCTTATTAGTATTATAAAATTCTGAACACAGCAGGCAAGAAAATGTTGGTCAAATAATATTTCTGCACAGGAAGTGATCAAATTCTAAGCTCTGATAATGTTCTATAGTAACCTTGTACACACTGAAGGATTATATGATTTTGTAGATTAACATGGTACACGTATTGAATATTTTATGCACATAATCATGGAAAATGGTTCCATAATTTACCAACTGTCAAGTACACGGTTCTTCCTTGAATACCATTCTGACTATACTGGATTATATATGAATATTTTACTATTTGATACTAATAGAGAAATGAACTAATAAAATACAAGTTAACGTGCAGTGGGAGACATTACTTTTCAATTTGCTAAGCAAGCTATAATTTTGAACTTCTAAAAGGGTCACACTTTGACAATGCCATCTTTGTTTATTTTTAAAACACAGGTTTAAATCATATTAATATTTACATGAAGTTCATTTCTTTCTCAATGAATTTTTTTTATAGTTTTGAAAACATTCATCAGTTTAGCTCTGTTAACTAATCGCTCAAGTGGCTATAATTTAGCATCAAAATTCTGCTTTTACTTAAGAGATGAAGACAAACTAGGACAGATTAGTTATTCCTAATCCATTAGATTAAACTGACTATTAATAAGCCACAATGGCATTAGATTTGTTATTACTCAGAGAATTCTTCTCCATCTATAGCAAGTAAGGATGGCTGATACTTAAGGAATTGAATATTTATGCACCAAATGTTGCTTATGTAGTTCTACACTTTTTAGTCATGAGATGAAATGTTCAGAATAAGTTAGATATTTTCTTAATAAAAATTTGATATTAAGTCTACATTGTAGTAAGATATGACCCAACAGACAAATTTTATGCCTACAAAACAGATCAAAGTTTGTAATAAGAGATTAATCATTATATATACTTACAATACTTCTCGACTTACTTATGGGGTTATGTCCTGATAAACTCATCATAAGTCAAAAATATTGTAAATTGAAGATTTCATAAGTTGAAAATATCATAAGACAAAAATTGGCATTTTGTAGACATAATGAGATGCAAAAACACAAAACATATATCCAAAAAATGCTGGCAACACACTACCCTTGTATTGGTTGTTTACCCTTGTGATATACCAAATAATATAATTCCCAAGGAGCTAGATATTAAATAACATGATAAATAAAGTGGCTATTTCTACTCTCAATAAGGAAAAAAGAAAAACAGTGTGAACTTTCAGGAAAAACAAAATAAAAGGCACACAAGTTCCAAATATGAGGCCTGATGAGATATGGAGTGATTAAGGAACTGACAGCAAGCAAGGACTCCAGTGGCATTTTTCCTAAAAGTTGTGATCTCGTAGAAAAAGAAATGTAATCCTTGTTCTATAATTATATGGAAAAAAAAGAAAAAACATAAGTATTAAATATGATATTAGAATAGAATGTGAATGTTAATAAATTTGACAGTATAAAAACAAAGTTACAGCTTATAGAAAATGGGAATCAGGGAAAAGTAGGAAGAATTGCAAAAGGGCTAATACCCTCATATACCATCTAAAATTAAAACCATAGAGCAGAGGTTTAAATATATTACTGAAAAGTAAAAGATAATCAAAGCAAGAACTAAAATAATAACTATCAAATATTGAAAGCAGAAAAAAGGAAGGAAATAAATAAGTGAAATGAATCCTCAATTGCCGTGTCAGGGAGTCAGCAGACATTGTCAAACACAATGTACTATTTAGAGGTAATTATCAGAAACAAAAACCCAAATGAACTAAAAGTTATATGATAGTCTCATAATCTATCAGGGTAGATTATGTTGCAAAAATTAAATAAGATGGCTGACTTCAAAATTATTTGGTGTCTCCTGCTACGATGTTAGCTTTTTAAAGCCAACACTCTGATAAATCTGACAACTTCAATTGTCTCCAGTATACTGGTTTTCCTTGTTACAGGGAATTTCATATAGGCTTCAAGTTGTCTTATGATTAATTTATAATGATAGAAATTCCTTGAAGTAGAGTGTAGAGCACTAACCAATTCTTATCCCCCAGAGTAGAGATCTACTACAAATTACCCCTAGTTTTCTTCCTTCTTCTTTACTATACTTCCCTTGATCCCATACCCCCGCCCCCAGTCCTCAGAAATCTTCAGATGTCAGTTTTCCCCTCCTTCACCTTCATCTTCCCCGTTCCCCTCTGTGATTATATGCCCTAACCAATAAAATCATTCCTTTAATTAACCCTCTAGCCAGTGGTTACCCTCAAGCTTTCGTTTTAAACATATTTCTTAAAAGAATACCCTACACTCACTGTTCTTAGTCACGACTCAATTCCTCCTCGGCTGACTGCAATCCCATGCCCCTGAAGCACCCAGCTGTCATTCATTCATTCATTCACTCAACAAATAATTATTTGGTCATTGATAAAATCTGACATGGCTCCTGCCTTTATGAAGCTTAAAGTCTAAGGTGGAGGCAGACATTAATCAATTGTACAAATAAGTATATACTTACAAGCTATATATTTATATACTTACAAGCTATCTACACAAGCTATGTCAAATGCTATAAGAAAAGAAGACGCCATGAAGAGAGTACTTAACAGAGAAGCTTGATCTGCTGTCAGGGTCAGAAGAGGTTTCTCTAAGGAAGTGACATGTGGTTTGAGAAATGAAAGACAAGTAGCAGTTCACCAGTTAAGGGGACTTAAAGGTGGAGCATTCCAAGCACAGCATATTCATGCCCTTGAGGAGCACCCTGTACTAGCCCTGTTGCAGCATTTCTCACTCCACATTTTAAAACTCTTTAATTAATCTGCATCCCTCCGCTCAAACCCTCTACTGTCCCAGTCTATAAAAGCAACAGGGGCCCAGATCATTTACATCTTTTTCATTATCTCATTAAGGGACTTTGCACAGGTACTGACACAAAGTATGTTCTCAATAAATACTTTAAAAAACCATATGAGTATTATCCATGGTCCCCTAATTGCCAAAGCCAATGAACATGTTTTAATTTTTATCTTATTGTACCTCTGTGTCATTTAATCAGCCGATCACATTGCCTCCTTCCCAACCTTTGATATATTCATACTTCGATGACATCTTTTTTCCAGATTCTTCTCTTTTCTCTCTTAGGTTCCTATTCCTTCCCTTATTCCTTAATTCCATCCATAATTTACCACTTTGCACATGCTCTTTGGGCAATCATCTCCACATTCAAATGGTTTCAGCTTTCCTCCACTGGATCTCATTTCATTATCTCCACTATGGACCTGGCTCCTGAGCTTCAGACTCACATGGCAACTGTTTGCCAGTCATATGCAGCTATATGCCTTACGGCCATCTCAAGGTCAAATAAACAAAACCAAACTCACCATCACACTATGGCCCTGTATTGCAACAATAACAAAGTAAAAGTAGGTCTGTTTCCATTACTTTATCTCAGTTTATGGTATCACCATCCATCTAGACATGGATGCTAAACACCTGGTAGTTATCCACTTAATTCTTACATTCAACTAACCATCAAGGTCAGACAGCTTTAGTCCCAGGATATTTGTCTAATCCTTCTCTTCCCCAGCCCTTGACAACTAGCCTAGCTTACACTGTCATTATTTCCTTCTGAATGTCTGTAACTATCTCCATAAAATTAACAGCGATCAACCTAAAATATAAATCTCATACCATCACGCCCCTGCTTACAACTTTTCAATGGCCTCCACCATCTGGAGGATGAAACCCAAGTTTCTGAACATTGCATGCTAAGTCCGGGCTCTTGTTTGCTTCTCCAGCCCCCTCTTTCACCACTTCCTTCTGGGAACCTTACACTAAGGGAACCACAAAGTGCTTGTGGCTTCTGTAGAACCACACACTTCCCAGCTCTGTGCCTTTGCACTTTCTGGTAACCATATGACCGTCACGCTTTGGACATGTCTCCGTTCCATGAATCCTCTTGCCTCATCTTCTGCTTCCTTCACCCTGCTGCAGCCACATGCCACTGCTGCTGTGCTTCAAAAACATCGGGAAAGCTCCCTTCTCAGGGTCTCCTGGACACCTTTCATCATGCGATAATTCACCAACAACCCTCAACAATCTAGTTCTCCTGGATGCCCCAAGGTGAATGAGACGTCCTTTCACCATGAACCCTTTTATAATATTCTCTGCAAAGCCCTGCTGAAGTGGTTTTCCCCTGAGAGTCTAATGACTATGTCTCCCCTTCTGTGAGTTCCATGAGTAAAAGGACCATGTCTCGTAAAGCACATAATAGATTTTCATTAAATGGAGGAATGAAAGATGCCATTCATTTATTCAACCATCTGTTTAGTGCTACACAATGCCCAGGAACAGCTCTAAATACTAGATAGAAGTACCTCAGAGGACAAAATAGATGAAAATCCCTGCCTCGTAGTGGTAAAATATGTACATTATATCCATTATTTTAAGTAGTGATAAGTAATATGACACTATGAAGAAAAAAATAAAGCATGTAAGGGGAGATAGTACCTATTGAGGAAGGGGAGGGTGGTTTAAAATTACAGACAAGGTGGCCAGGACAGCCTTCCTGAGAAGCTGAATTTTACTCAAAGACATGTAGAAAGTGAGAGAGCTGGCCATGCAGATACCTGCGGCAAGAACATTTCAGACAGAAAGAAGAGCAAGTGTGGAGACTTTGAGAAGGGAGCATGCCCAGCGATTTTGAAGCATGGCAGGAGTGGAATGTGGCTGTAGCAGAGTGAAGGAAGCAGAAGATGAGGCGAGAGGCTTCATGGAACGGAGGCATGTCCAAAGTGCCACGGTCATATGGTCGCCATAAAGACTAGCTTTTGCTCTGTGTGAGATGGGTTTTGAGAGTTTTGAGCACAAGAGTGATGTAATCTGTCTTATGTTTAACAGCCTCATTCTGGCTGCTGGGTTAAAAACATTGCGAAGAGTGAGAAACCAGTCAGGAGGCTGTTGCAAAAATCCTGGAGAGAGAAAGATGATGATGTCTTGCCCCAGATTAGTGAAAGTGGGGTGCTGACACATGGTCAGATTCTAAATATTTTGATGGCACAATCTACAAAACTTAATGATTGATTGGATGTGGGATAAGAAACAGAGTCTGGAATGATCCAAAGATTTTGGCCCGAGCAGCTGGAAAATTGGAGTTGCCCTTACTGAGATGGATAAGCTATGAGAAAAACCATTTTGGGAAGAACAGAATATAAAGCATTGGAGAAGCCTATTAGAGCCAAGCAAAGATGCTTAGTAGGCATTTGGATATGTACTTTTTCTCACAGTTCTCCAAACCTTTATGATCTGCCTACTGATTGAGCCACTGGCAAAATTCATGCCCTGTTTTGAATTCTAAGTTTAGTTTGCTGGAGAAAGAGAAAGCAACTCTTAAAACTTGAAGTGACATGAAAATGAAAACTAATGAATTACCTAAGAAAGCTTTACGTCTTTTAGCAAAACTGGCTCCATCAGTATTCACACAGAAAATGGGCAGCTTTTTACTCAAATGTTTCCCTGTCTACGTAGCTCACTGGATTTCATCCCTCTTAGAAGTCCTCATCAACTATAACTGAAGCTTTCAAAAGGGGTGCTCACGTCCCTGGAAATATTTTGGAAATTTTTGTTTTTGTTGGGCGATGTTTGGTTTTCACAAAGATGTATGATACTGGCATTTATGGATGTCCTACAATGCTTGGGATATCCTGCACAGTAAAGAATTGAGCTCTTCCCACATAATTTTCAAATGTGTTAGACATTCACATAGATAAAAATCTGTTTATAAATATCTGAACTCAGAACTTAACTCTCTTTTACATATAAACACAAAATAATGTTTGTATGGTTTTAATATACAATGAATTTTTAGTTATATAACTACCATGAAAATTGAGGAAAGATTGCTTGTGTTTAGTACCTAATTCCATTTTATATATAAGCCCAAAATGTTTACATGTTTTAATGTGTATTGAATTTTCTAGTAGCATATCTACACATACACATACATATATGTATATACATACATACATAAGTTAACATGCATACATATATACTTATAGTTATTTTGTCCTCATTTTTAAAAATGTTTTGCTTTGACAGGGTCTTGCTCTGTTGCCCAAGCTAGAGTGCAGTGGCATCATCGTAGTTCACTGCAACCTCTAACTCCTGGGCCCAAACAATCTTCTACCTCTGCCTCCTGAGTAGCTGGGACTACAGGTGTATGCCACTACACCTGGCTAATTTTTCTATTTTTTGTAGAGATAAGGTCTTGCTATTAAATACATTGGTCAAGCTGGTCTTGAATTCCTGGCCTTAAGCAATTCTCCTGCCTGCGCCTGCCAAAGTGCTGGGATTATAAGCAAGAGCCACATTTTCTGGCAACCACAGGCTACAAGCTACAGCTCAGATATAAGAGACCACAAACATGACTTTTGTGTTAATCTGATGTGAACGGGGAAAATTAATCATTTTCTCTGAATCCATACATTTTTGCCCAAAGCATACTATTATAGGATTTAAAAGAATAAAATATCTGAAGGGAAATACCATGACAAGTAAATTCCTTTAATTCCAAATTCACAATAAATTATGGGTGAACATAATTCACTTTCTTCTGCCTGCTTTTTAAAATTATTCATCCATAATTAAACTCTCTGAAACTGATTCTACATCTAAAAATGATGGTAATTACTCTTTCCTCACAACTTTCTTTTGAGAATTAAATGAAACAACAAATGTAATTTACATACTACTGAGCCTGTTATTTTATTATTACTATGTAACATCTTAAAGTTTTATCAAAACAATAATTAAGAACTGGATGGTACACTGGAAATCAGCATCTGGGGACGTGATAAGACACAATATGTGTAATAGCTATAATGGAGACTGACAAATAATAAATGTCAGTACATGTTAGACAATGTTATTGCTATTACTATTACTGTGCTAACACCACCAAAAAAGACAGAGCATTGGACAAAGGCACTTTGTATAAAGATGACATATCAGAATTCAGCAATGCCTATTCGCATTTTGGTATTTCTTTTAAAAACAGAAAAATGATTGTCCTGTCACCCTAAAATAAGGAACGTGTTGACCCTGGAATAAAATAAATGAGTTAACTACCCACTGTTCATAAATCGCATTACTTATACATTAGCCTAAGAAAATGCATAATTTCCTAATTAATTATCTCTCCTCAGTGTCTTGCAAAAAATGTCCTAAAAAAGAAATGGGAGCTTATTTATGTAAGAAGAAAATCAAAGTGGTTAGCTGTAGATAATCTAGTTGGCTAAGAATGACTATATTTCTATCATATTACATAATGTTTACATGAATATTTCTTTTATCTGACATTAAGAAAGAAGGTAATTTGGGGGAAGGATGTCTAAGGAATTCCCTTTTAACTTCCCAAATTAAAAAAAGCTAACCATTTTGAGAAATATTAACCCTCAACTTTGCTTTAGTAAACCCAGTATTCTGAGCAACATTTCACCTTTGGAAAAAGAAAAGTTAACAGCCAAATCTCTAAAAGTTGTATGTCTAGGCAAATAGAGCTGGTTTTCTGTAAAGTAAGCAGCGGCAGAAAGGTGAGATGTTAAAGTTCTTTTGTTCTCTTATTAGATTTTATTTTTAATCATGAAATATTTCAAGTACATAAAAAATTACAGATAATAATATAACAGCCAGGCATCAACTTATCATCCACAATTAATAATGTTAACATATTGCAATATTTGCTTCAGAAATATTTTTGAAGCAATAACACCTCCTTTACACAGTGCCTTCTTTATATAATTAATGTTTCTTAACTTTAACTTCCCACTTGCTTGCCTCAAATTGTCAGGTAAGAAGGCCCAAAGGTGTGTCCATCTGTCTTTTAAGTATACATATGTTAAAAATATATACCGAGTGATTAGAAATTTGGCCTTTGGAAAAATGAAGTTTTAACTTCATTTTAGTCATAACTTCACAAAGGCAAAACATGAAAGGGAAAAAAGGTAAAATTTGGTTAACTGAAAGATGAGTAATACTAATTGGCTAATATTGAACTTTGTGAGGAAGAAACAGAAGACTGACTCATTAACTGTTCTCGCAAAGTTCTTGCTCACATTCTTGAAGGCTTCATAAATATTTCTATCTTTAATGATGCTTATTATAATATAAAGCAATAATACATGAGTTAGTAAATTAAAATAACATTTATTTAAAATTTTTCTTTAAAAAGTGTGTTGAACAACAAAATTGTATGTGGTAGCCACTTTCTGAAAAAAGGAATTGATGAAATATTATGTTTCTTGCCTTTAATTTAGTTAGTGGTGGATTACTCTACCATTTGAAGAACTAAAATGAGTGTGTATTTTAGAATAGCTTATGAGTGTTTTTAAGCTTTTAAATGGAAGCACAAATTTTAAAAAAGCACCATTTGCACTTAAAAATGGTAAGGATTGTAAATTTTATGTTTTTTACCATGATAAAATAAAAGTGCTATTTGATTCCCAGCACTGTTTTTGAACTTCACCAATGATTTAGCATATGTACATGTGAAACTGCTTACAACTGTGTTTATGTATTTGTTTTACATTGTATAAGTCTGTCTTTGTTACTTTTAGGTGCATCTCACTTTTCATTTTCTTTGACTTAGTAATTCTTTTTCTTAACTCAGATTTGGTATCTCATCTATGCTATAAAACATTGCCCAAAATGAATTTTTGCATGAAATTGAGCAAATATTCTAATATCTCTAACAAAATTTAAATCACTTACTTGATTTAAATTTAATTCAATCTTAAGATTATCACAAACTAGATTTAGTTTTGTGGTAACTAAGTTCAAGAAAGACATTTCAAAATTTGCACATATTTTCTGTAGGTTAAAAGTTTATATAAAGTAGAAAACTCATTGTCAAGAAAAAAGAGATGTTTCATAAATGCTCAAAGAATAATACTCTACATTAAGGGCAATGAGATTCAAATAAAATGGCTAATAAAGTTGTCTTAATATGGTACTGTTAAATTTCTGATCAAAATATTCTATAAATAACTTCCAGAAATGTTTACATATTTTTATCTTAGTATAAAAAAATCACACTTATAAGTATCTTGATCACAAATAAGAAACAAACTTTTAATATTTATCCTTGTTATCTGCCAAAATTCAATTATAAATAATAATTTTGGTTTCTAAGCACAAGTCAAACCTCTTGATAATGCTGTAACACATACTAAGTTGGTCTTTCCATTTCAGAAAAAGTTAAAAACTTATTAAGAGAGAAGTAACATTTATAGGTAAATGAGAGAAAAATTTGTTTTATTTGGAATATTAATTAAAATAATGAATGAACAGATCATCAAAACTTACATAGATGGGCAAATTTTACAAAGGCATAATTATTTAAAATTCACCTGTATAAGTACAGAATTTTCTTAAAAAAATTAGCAGCAAGATTAGAGGGCTCAGAAAAGAGACAATTATATAATTTAACATGTTTAAAAGAAATTACAAATCAACTGATAAGAAGAGAATTATTTAATAAATAGAATTTGGTTAGATGGTTTCAATTTGGAAAAAATTAGTTTAGGTACCAATACATAATAAGCACCAAAATAAATTATGGATGGGTTAAAAAGTTAAAATATTTAGAAATTGAGTAATTAGAAGAAGGGAAGAAAATAGACATTTTAATCAAATTTCCGGATGATGAATAACTTTTTATGCTTAGAAGTAAAATATTTATAAAAGATATGTAAATATATAAAAATATGAATATTGGCATGACGTGTGTGGGTGTATGTGTGTGTTTATGTGTGTTCAAAAAGGAAGAGAATGATATATTTGGTCAAATGAAAATAAAAAAATTTAAAAAATATACATGCAAACCAATTAAGTAAAAAAATCTACCACTTAGATAAAAAGAAACAGAAAATAGGGAAAATATGTGGAGAAAAAATGGCAAAGGGGAGTTAATATTTTCAAATAAAGAGCTCATATAATTTGATAATAAAAATATGTCCCAACCTGATCCACACAAATGGGCAAAGGATATGAACAGAAAATTATAAACTCAAAAATACCATGACCTTATATTCCTTTATGCAAACAAGGAAATAGAAAACATAAGAACAAAATATTTTAAAGAAATGCTTATACTGAAACAGGTTTTCAAATTTTTCTGGCGGATTATAAAATTGTTTCAATCCTTTTAGACAGCAAATTAGTAATATGCACCAAATACTAAAAACACCAATATCCTTTAACTCTGTGATTCTACCTTTAATAATATATGCTTTCAAAGGTTCAAAATCTGGAAAAAAGATACAATCAAAACGAATATCATCAATACATTATTTATAATACATATTTTTAAAAATATCCCAGACTCAAACCAAGGTAAGCTTTGGTAACCAATAGCAGAAGGATACTTAAGCAAATATTACACAGTTAATGAAAAGAAATGTTTTGAAAACTATTTAGCAACATGAGAAGTGTTTGTGACATTAAGTGAAAAGATAAATGATATTAAATTATTTGCATACTACCACTAAAACTTTTTAAAGTCATTTATATAGAGGAAGGACCAAGGAGACACACTAATATGTTAATAGCGAGTATACTAGAGCAGCAGAATTCTGGGTATTTTCCTTCTCTTTCCCAAATTTTTATCTCGTGTTATATGACCTTTATAAACAAAACGATCATTTAAAAATCAAAATAATTATTAAAATTATGAATTAATTTAAAACATATAACCTACATATAGCAGCATACAAAAATATAAATATACTTTGGCAATGAAATTTTAAACACCTTTGATTCTTATGATTGAAAGCATTTATGAAAGCATGAAAATACATAATGGTTTTGTTCACCTAGAGGTATTATGTGTGAAAATTTTCTTTTCTTTTTCACAAACTCCTACCATCTTCCTTTTTTATACTTACAAATTTTAAAGGATGTATTTATGAAAAGAAAACTTTGAAGTATAAAACAAATATTAATTCATTAAGTAATATCTCCTCTGGAGTTACTATTATAAGAATAGAAATGTTTCCTCAGGGAAAATATAATTTTAACGTCCAACAAAAAAACAAAATCACAATTAAGGAAATGCAAAGCTTTAAAGTCATGCTTAAAAATCAAAAGAAAATGAAACCATCTGTACTCAAAACAAGTCATAAAATATGACTTAAACAGATATAAATTTTATGGACCTGAATCCCACCGGAAAGAGGGTTCCCTGCTACAAACGTAATCATGTAAACTGATTCCAGGGCTCTTTTCCAAAGTTTCAGCTATTTAAAAGGTAATTCCCTTTAAAGCCCTGACCTTTTAGCTATTACTTCAAAGGGGAACCAGCATGTATGCTTTCTTCGTAACTGTTTATCTATATTTGTTAAAACTGTGGGCAGCTGTTAGTGTATTCACTAAATTCCTTGTGGTTGGCTGCTTTTTCTTCCTATATGTGAGTCCATTTAATGTTAGATTAAGGAATTACAGCAATAAATGTATGCTTTTATGTATTACATCAGTTCATTCAGAATTTCCCCAATGTATAATGCTGCAGGGTTGTTCATTCAGAGTACAGTCTTAGAACCAGCCTAATTGGTAATTGTTTTTACAGCTTTCCAAAGAGATATAAAGTGTACTTGTGAACAAAGTGTAAAGTAGAACGATTTAACAGCTCCCCTAAGTTCCTACTGGCCTTTATTTGGTTTGAAACTGAATAGTAGCTTTGAATAAACTGGAAAGGCAAGAGAAAGGGGGAAAAGCTTCATTTTCTAATTTTTCTTCAATGTGATGAAAAATAACAGTGTCATGAGCAATTCATGCAGTGATCTGAAATAGCTTTAAAATAAAAAAGGGTAACTGTGGATGAATCCGCCTTCTACAGAGAAAACAAAGAAAGTTTTCGTCCAAACATCTCTAGACATCATGTTTAAGAGAGCCAGGTCATCTAAACTATTTTAAAAATTTCTTCCAGTTGCTAAGAATGCAATTTGTTATTTCATATAATACTTTTTCCTTACTATATGTGTAAACTGGTATGTGAATTTGGTATAGTGAATCTGTACATTATTATTATGCTCATTAATAGGCTTTGGAATATACTTTTAGTATATATGAATTTACTTCAAATTGGATTCACAATTATTCAATTTTTAAAATTTTCTGACAATTCAAATTTCATTTATCTGGTGCTAAGCCTTCAGGAAGGAATTGTGGAATTGTTTTTTAAAAGAAAATTAGGCCTAATTTAGACATGATTTCTAAAAGTAAATTTGGGAAAAGGTGAAAACCACATATGGTGGAGTATACACATATATAAACACACACACATAATTTTCTAAAGTAAGCTTTACAAAAACTTCAGAATTTAATAGCTCCCTATCTTGTAAACATCAAATCCAAAGCATTCTGGCTGGATTTACTAGCTGACCTCTCTATGGGAGACTCTTCCCTGGCTATTGGCATGGCTAACTTTCAACATCCAGGTCTCAGCTCAAACACCTGCTAAGTCTTGATTACTTGCATGATTATCAAGAGAAAGATGAAAAATGTGATTCATAAAATCCCTAAACCCTGATTTTAGCTGTTAGCTTCTACTTCACCAGATTTACAAAAAAGCAAAATGATCAGCTTAATTTAATGTAATCTTAAAATGATAAGAAAAAGAAAAGCAAAAGCGAAAGATTTCAAGGATTCAGAGCCTACATAATAAAAAGTGGTTGGAGTACATGTGGCAAGCTAGAAATAACACTTTCATATAATTCTCATACTAGTTTTTCCCTATACACACATCTTCATTTTTAAGTGGAAAATAAGGATTTCAATCAATATTTATATGTGGCCTTCTTGAATTTTGAAATGTAATACAAATAATAACATACACTGTTTATATATAAAATGTTATTTATGTAATATAATTAACTCTTCTAAAATGAAACACCAAATACTCTTTTTCTCCACACTTCATTAAGATAGTTATAATCATAATTCACTTCAATACTGTCAATATTGTTCAGTTATATCCAGATGTACATGTTTTTTTCCTTTCCTCCTAAAGTTTATCTCACCTTGCACTTTGGACACTTCTGGGCATTCCTCTGCCCATGCTCGATTTCGCTGGCCCAGTGACGCAACAATTTGTCTCCTTTTTTGTATTCCTTGCAGTTAACACCTTCATGCCAAGGAGAGTGGCACTTAAAACACCAGACAAATTGGCAAGTGGGGCACTGGATCTGTGTAAGGAAAAATAGTATTAAGTACTAGTGGATATACTGAAGGTATCTAAAAGGGTAAGAATGGTGATGCTTGGGGAAATTACTAAAAGATTATAATTTAAAATACCTCCCCCTCTATAAGACCAAAACTACAATACAATATGAATATTCTGTTATTCAAGAAGGAAAGAATTGCTTTGGCAAGGATGATTTGGCTGTTTGTAGACTATACTGGAATTAAACACCTGGGACATTCTGGAAATCAATCAGCTTTAAGGAAATCTCCCAGATTGAAGCGCAGAGTAAAACCTGAAGGCTCATGATGCTCCCCAAATCTACTCATACTCAGGCTGCCCTTCAACTCATCTTTCCCTTGAAACAATTTCCCAGTCATTTCCATTGCCTTCTTACCAATGACTTGTTTCACCTTATAAAATCAAAGCCCCACAGATGCCTTCATAAAATGAAAAACACTAGCAAACAAACTGCTAGACCAGTACTTGCTATGAAGCACCATTTAAAATAATGGATATCCCTGGACTGTTCCCAATCTAAGGGAGGTTAATTATAAAAATGACGCAAAGAATCCTATTATTAGAGACATATCAATATGATGATCCTGTGGCCTGTACCTAAAAAACCATCAGAAAGAGGCTTTCATATTTTCACTGTGTGGAAGTGTATGTGACAGCCTGTGTGTACTGAATACAATGAAAACAAGTCTTCCATTTGTCGTATAAGATATTTTATCTGACATCTTTTATTTTGAATGAGTGGAATATCCCATTCTCACGATTTCTAGTCCTAAAACTGTAAAAACATGGGTATGACCTGACTTGCCTAGCCCCATGTGATTAAAATGAATTAATAATATGCTTCATGATGAACGATATTTGTAACTAACTATTCTCTTCGTTCCTGCACATTATATCACTGCAGTGCAAGTGAACTTACCGACTACATTTTAAGGATTAGTTAGAATTTCTTTTTTTTAGTTACAATTTCTTTTGGTAAACTGTATATAATATCACCACTTAATCTTTTGGAGAATCACTTTTTTGACATCAGAGGTTCCGCTATCTAGACTGGCAATTACAATCACAGCTCTCCCATTAATAATTCAAAGCACTGCAGTTTCTCTTATGTCAACAATAGATAATGTTCTTTCTATGAAAATATGAACTAATAAAAGTTCTTTTGTTTTTAATTTTATATAAAAATAGCATTTTGTCATAAGACTTAAAAAATCTTCACATTTATTTATTTATTGAAATTCTGTTAAATTGTAATGCGTGTACTGAATGCACTATCTGCATTGTTTATTTTTATCCTCAAAACAATGCTGCAAAGTAAGTATGAACGTCATGATTTTACAGATGAGGAAACTAAGACTCAGAGAGATTAAATAACTTGCCCAGGATAACATGGCAAGTGTGCATGAGGAAGGAATATAAACATAAGGTTTTCTGACTCCAAGGCCAGCATACTTTTCACCATGCCAAAACCCTTCTTTATACTAAACAGCATCCCTTCTTTGACAACTGACAACTTAAAATGTGGTAGTCAAAGGTGATCCTGTGGTTAAATTCCTCGGCAAATCAGAATTCTACGTGATTGCCAACATAAGATGAACTTTGAAAACTCTTTTCAAGATTTTACTCACATATATTGAAAAACTGGTTTACATTATTTTTAAAAGGATGTTACTATTCAGTCATTTAAAATAATTCCTTTTGCCTTTTGATCATCAGCATTAAAATAAGTCATTTTTTAAAGTAAGAAGAATGAGTTGAAGTGGTGAGATTCAGGTAGCAAAACATGACAAAATGTTTATTCCCCTATGTCACTGAACAATGAAGAATAGATGTAAATATCACCTGGGGCCTTCCTTTTGAATATAATGAATGAAATGAGGAAGAAGTCTGAATGGAAGACATTGTTTTCCTCATGCATCTGCCATTATGTCAGAATGGTCTGCATACTTAATGCAGCTATGTTCTAGTAGACATCATTCATAATTCTAAATCTGGACTCCAGTACTGTTAAATAAATTTTTAAAAAGATCTCTTTGGTTTTCAATCAGATTTAGATTATATGTACAAAATGATTAGAAGAATGAATGTAAAGGTGCTTTGAAACTGAGATTTACTCTATGAAAGTCAGACATTTAAAAGTTCAAGGAGCTTTGTGACTAAGAACTGAACTATCCCATCTATGGATCTCTAATGAAGACAATTAGAAATATGTGATTGTCTTAAGGTACCAGAGTGATAAGGAATATGACACTTGGTGTCTAAACCAGGGATTCTGGCTCATAATAAACAACCAAGTTCTACTGCAGATCCTATATCCACACAAGCAACACAGACTTAGTGTGACTGGAGTTATGCAGCAAGCCCTCAAGTGAATATGAATAAGTTAAATTCATATCCAATTGCTTATCTCTTACTGGAAACATCAAAATGATTTTTTTTGCTTTGGATTAAAATAATAGAGTAATAGCCAACCCAACAACTTTGCTATTAAGAGACTACATTTGAATTGTCTCAATACTGATTTTTTGGTATGAAGATGCCTTATTCATTCTGACCTTAACCATATTCAAAATTGGCCTTATATAAACACATATGGACATCGGCACTTCATCTTCTTTCACTCCTTTAGCCACAATTATTCCTCCATATGAAGTGCCATCTCACGACCACAGGCCCACAGATGGAGTGCCTGCCTTCTGAGTAATTACGTTCACACAGAAGTCACCATGCTCCCTATCCCTGCGACTCAAAGTGCGGTCTGAGGACCAGCAACATCAGCAGCACCTGGAAGCTTACTTGAAACACAGAATTAATGAATCTCCTGACCTGCTGAATCAAGAATGTGCATTTTCACAAGGTCTCCCAGGTGATTCACATGCACACTGAAGTTCGAGAAGCACTGCTCTAGACCATGTGACCCATCTTCCTGGCTGCGATTTACTGGACCAGTTTCTAAGCTGAAAACATGTATCGACTGGTTGGCATAGTTGGCAAGCTGTCTAAGAGGTGGCGGGCATGAGCTTTGTGCATCAGGGGTGCTCATTGCTGCATGATTAACCAAGATAGATTTTCTCTGCTGAGGAGTGAAAGGGGGAAGCACATACACATACCCCCATGGGGACAAAGACAGAGCTGAGTGACCATGGTGCAGATCAGCGGAGAAGGGGCAGACACTGACTTCTGGAGAGATGAAAGAGGGGCTCTCACGCTACCAGGGCTAGTGTCTGACTCTCCATCATGGCTGCCTGGTGGCTGCTGAGACTGTTTTCCTGCCTTTCCTACTCCCTGTGGAGCCTTACAGTAAACCTCACTAGTTGAGGTAGCCTGAGAAAGAGCACATCTCTGCTTCTTGTAATTGGATCAAGTTCAATGAACTCCATCTCTCTACTGAAATCTCATCCTGATCTAAACGCTCCTTGCTTCAAGATATCTTCCTTATTCCTCCCAACCAGATTCAGTATCTTTCTTCGGAAACTTCCATTAGGCATGTAGATATCTAATCTTCCTAACAGCACACAAGTTCACTGAGGACGGAGGCTGTGTCTCATTTACCCTGGATTTCTTGAATTAAGCAACACAGAACTTCCGGCACATGGTGGGCACTCAGTAAATCATTTGCAAAATGAATTATTTTGCACACAGTTTAAGTACCACATATCAGTTAATTTTAAATGAATTCAAAGAAACCAATATATCTAATTTAAAATCAGTGGCTGAGATGGTATCACTATTTCCTAGATTATCAGATGATGTTTACTAAATATTTTATCCTCATGATAATTTATGGAGCCTCATGATTAATGCACAAACTCTTCTAAAAGAGGCAGTGCTGCAAGTGTTTTCAGAATAAAATTATTATAGTTAGGAATACTGATTAACTTGCCCCAGAATCCACAAAAGATAAAAGACTTTTGACTTTTGAATCCCCTTAGTTTTTCCAGAAATCTTCACTATGCACTCAGATGACAAGTACAGCAATCCACTTGCTCTTAGCCAGTGGTATTTTCTCCTGACAATTCATCAGGCCAAATAAACAATCCACAAAATAAAAAGAGTCTAAAACCAAAGAGCACCCCAGATAATTATTTTCTTGTCTAAATTCTATACATTCTTATATATATCATAATTTTAACCAAATCAAAAAATCATTATTTATCAAACTCATGATATTAGACAACATCCATGTGCAAATGTAGCATTGCAAATGTAAGAGCTAACTCAGTTTTCCAAGAATTTGCTTTATTAGAACTTCAGGTTAAACAGATACTCAATAGTGAAACACATTTATCAATTCATTTGCGCCCATTCAACAAATATGTATTGAGCACCTTCAAGCCGTAGGAACTGATTATACTGATTTTAGGCAGACAAAAAAAAAAAAAAATAGAAAATACTTGTCCTTAAGGAATTTACTGGGGGCAGATAGGTATGCAAGCACTGTCCAGAAAGTAACCTGCCATATTATATTTTATTTATTGTTATATTAACAATGGCTGAATACTTTCTGGACAGTCCTTGTAAACCCAAAGAGCTATAAAATCACTTAATAACTGCTAGAGTAGAAGGTTGGACAAGTGGGTACCATGAGAAAGAGGTTTCAGGTAAGGCTAAAAGATATACGTTGTCTTAAGCAATGAGTAGAATGTCACAGGGACATGTGATGGGGTATCTCTTCGGGCAGAGGGTCCAGCATGAGCCACCACACAGAGGCCTGAGAGCACATGGTATGTTGGGGAAACAGCAAGTGTTCTAATGCAGCTGAAACAGAGATGTCACTTCAGCTTGAACCTCAAGCCTTGCAGAAGTGTCCAATGAACAGGGTCCGATAAATCCCCATAATCCTGGCATGTCTCCCAAAACATACTGTGATCCAGAAACTTCTCATATGAAACATGTAAAAATTATGGCTGTCAGGCTAGAGTGTGTCCTAAAGAAACTAACCAATATGGTAAATAATCAGGAAGTCTTGGTAGTTAAAAAAAATTTTTAAAGAACTGAAGATGCTTTTATTGATGAGAAGATGTGAAGAAGTTTAGGGTGTTAAAGAGAGGAGAAAAGCAGTCTTTGATGCATGGCTTCAAATTCTTCAAGGAAGCACTGTCTGTTCCCTTATAAAATCAAATCCTAAAGCCATAGTGGTGGCAGTGGAGGGCGATTCTCCTTAAGGGAAAACATGGCTTGACTTCTTGCTTCGAATCTTATTCCCTGAGATTTCACTGTCTACTTGGGGATCTCTTCCTGCATGGATGTACCAGTAACATACGGGCTTCATGGGGCTCCCTTGAATGGAGCCCAAATGTGGCCAAGTGATTTTGCATTAATTTTTCACAGCACAACTGAAACAAAGCTGTAAAAGGAAAGAGAAACTTTCCTAAGGATTGGGGACCAAAAGCAGATAAAATATGCAAAGAGTAACACATGACAAAATAAGCTGTATCAAGATATAATGCTTATGCATGTAAATAACCTTACCGACCTCCCTCAAAATTGATTTCTAGGCTCTTTTTACATATGCAACACATCATTCATTACCCAATACATTCACCGCGATACTAGCTTTTAATTTGAAGTAGGAGGCATGCTTTCCTAGGACAGCATGCCGAAACTTGGGAATGGGAGTTATTTGAAAAGAGTACTCTCTCCCTAATTTGAGAATCACTGTTTCACAACAGTCCACCTTTCTCCTATCACCTGGAAACATTTTTAAGCATTTATAGACTCTTCCTCTAAATCCAGAAAGCAAAGCCCAGAGAAGTATTTGAGTCTATTTCTTGTCTGAGGACGCACGTTTTCAAAATGATTATAAAAGGTACTGAAAAGTCTGCCTGATTTGTGTAGCCCAAACTTCTAGCCAGAAAACTATGGCATCATCCTGTTTTCAGCAGAACACCTTGTTCTGAACACAACACGGTAAGGCTAACATCTCACAAAAAGTACACATACAAAGTAGCAGGAGGGCCATTTGATGATACAGCGTATAGGAGTAAATGGGAATAGTCTCTGTAACTACTAAGGGAAAGCAGGAGAGAGACAGGCCTCAGCCTGAAGGTAACAACTAATTCTTTCAAATTAGAGCGTTCTGAAAATGGAAAGGAGTGATTCTGTAGATGTGAAGCTCCTTAACAAAGGAAGTGTTCAGAGTCTGAATGGCCAACTGGCAGGCATACTGTAGAGAGGATTCATGTGCTGTGTAGACAGCTCCATTAGGTTCCCTTACAGATCTAAGAGGGTAAATATGGAAAGGTAGAAGCACAGAGGGTGGTAGATGAGAAATATTTTAATACAAGGTCCAAACTTCACTTCTTCTAGAATATCTTCCAGACCATCTTATAATGAACACCAGGCTTGGCTTTCTTTAGCCCACTATCCCGCTGGCCATCAGAGAGAAATGATTCCTCACTTGTTTCTGGTGCTGAAGACCCAAGGGATGTGATGAAGTGAAAAAACAGTTCTCAATAATACTGCAGGTCAATTTATGGTAGCTGTAAGCCTCAATTATTATAGTGTTTTAAATAAGGTCAGATGTAGGCTAAAATATCAGTAAATTCTGATATTTGGCTGTTGGAAGTTCAAGCTCAAGTAAAAACTTTAAAAATGTTAATATGGCTAATTTATACATGTAGAAAGCTAACAAAGAACAATTTTAGCAAAGCACCTCATTAGAAACTGAAGGGAGACATGCACTCCAATAAAATTTAGTAGGCTTGCATCATAGCTGAGTATTATAAATTTTTTCAAGGGTAACGTATAAGACACCCTTTGTTTAAACTGGGTTTTTAAACAGGGCTAGATGACTTCGTCTTTATCGCCCCCATAAATCTATGCCAACAACAACCATTTAAGAAACTACACTTGTTTTCTATCGGCTCCTGACATGGATGATGCATTAATTCCAACAGAAATCAGAGTGTGTCATAAACTAACCTGACCTTGCAGGGCTGATGCACCACTGGATTCTCTATTTGTAAACACTGTCAACTTAAAGTGATGGTGTCAGGGAAAAACAGAAGAACAAAGGAGCATACTAATCATGCTTTCATGGAAAGCTTTAACCATTTTTACATTTGGAAAACAACCAGAAAAAAGCTTAAGCATACTTTAAAGTACACCAAATAGGAATAACCTATTGATTTGACTGTATTCCTCAAGCCCTTAGAAAAATTATTTTACCACATGAGGAAATAAAATATATGTGCATTTTTTAAAATATGATTTCCACCCAGAGGGTTTATAATTATAAGGGAGAAAAAAGAATGTTAAAAAGGTAAGAACATAGAAAGAGTTTTTCCAGGACATTTTATTGGCTTTTTTCTTTCACCTTGCGGTGCATCAAAGCACCATTGTATGAATTACCAAGTTTCTGCTTAACATTTGTTGGAAGAACAGTGGATATTATTATTAGTTTTGCCTCAAGGAAATCAACAAGAGAATTCCCTCTAACACGTTCCCTGTGTTGATATGCATGGCCTTCAACTCTCACTCCAAATCAATATGAAAAGGGATATTATTTTTTAGTCTACATCCAGAATAAGAATGAAACCTAGATTGCATCTACCTCAGTAAAACTCCTATGAGTAAAATAACTACTTTGAATCCTCCGCAGATATCTCTTCTCTTCCACGAAGAACTGTTATCACTTTCCCTACCTCCCAAAGCATATTTTTTTCATTTTTATGAGTTCAATGACACTCCCTCCCCTCCTCCAATATTAATGACTTCGTCAGATCACTACCAAGCCATGCTTTTTGGACATCTCTTTGATGCCCAAAAGAGTCTTCAATTTTAACACTATCAATATATTTCACATTGAGTTAATTTCCCCCCCCACACCTGCTGCTCCTCCAAACATAGTCAATTCCATCCCCCCTTTCTGCCCACCATCCATCAGTCACCCCATCTTTATTCCATCTCTAGTCTTTTTGACTCCTCCATCCCCTTCTCAATACTCAGGGTTGCTATTCTGCTCTCTTTGCCTAATAAGGGCAACAACCATAATAATTTCTAGTATGTGCTGGGCACTTGCTATGTGTCAGACTTGGTGCTAAACGACTTCTATGTGTGTGATTTCATTTACTCTTTCCCACATTCTTATGACATAGGTCTAAAGATGTGGAAACTGTACTCAAGGTTACAGAGCTAAAGGTGTGACAGGCTGAGCGTTTAAATCTAGTGTGAAGCCAGTGCTCTGACCTACCTTTCCACCTTGGTAAATTCAACATTTCAAGGCCGAGTTTAATGTGTTTACTCTTAAATGAAAACTTTCCAATCTCTCCTGTTCTTTCTTCTATGCTCTAAGTATTTTCCTCCTACATTTATTATAATACACATTGTTGTTTACACATTGGCCCACTTATTAGTTCCTTCAACAAATAAATTTTTAACACATACACCACCAGACACAGTGCTTGACACAGGTTATCAGCAATGAAAGAAGCAAGCCTGGATCTAGCCTCCTAGAGACCAGTTAGAAAGAGAAACTTTAAGCAAATAACCACACAAATACACCGTAAAATCCCCAGAAGATAATTGCTATGGAGAACAACTTCAGGTGTGGGTGACGTGTCTGTCTCCAGGTGTCACATGAGGGCGTTAGTGTCGCAACTTAAACATTTTATTTTTCCACCATTAACCTGTTCCCTATCCTGATACGCAGTTGGTGTTGCACTAAAAAATTATAGAAACTTTTCAGGTTAGATGTAAGATTCTTAATTAGAAATTGAAGTCAATCTTGTAGAAATGGTATGGTAAGCCTTTTTGGAATTATGGCAAGAGTTACAGTGAGAAGAGGAAAGAAATTTTATGAATGAAAAAGTAAGACTGGATTTGACCAAAGGCAAGGTTGTCTCAACGTAAATCTCTCAATTCAGGAATGCATTTGCTCCATTTGATATAGCATGAGGTTGACAATGTTCAGAACATAATGAAAAGCTCTATTTACTCAAATTTCTGCCAGAATGGAGTTGTTGAGTGAGGGTCTAGAAAGATAAATAGACACCTAAGAGTTCTGGTTATTGCTTATTTGATACATTCTGTTTACCTTTCTTTCGTCTGCTGAGTATGAAAAATTTGACAAGTGGTTTTTGTAAAATCCTATATAAATGAAATCCCCAAGTATGATATTTTATTTTATTTTATTTTATTTTTGAGACAGAGTCTCACTCTGTTGCTTGGGCTAGAATGCCATGGTGTCATTCTAGCTCACAGCAACCTCAGACCTCTCGGTTCAAGCAATCCTTCTGCCTCAGCCTCCCGAGTAGCTGGGACTACAGGCGTGCGCCACCATGCCCGGCTAACTTTTTGTATATATTTTTTAGTTGTCCGGCTAATTTCTTTCTTTCTTTTTTTTTCAATGGAGATGGGATCTCGCTCTTGCTCAGGCTGGTCTCGAACTCCTGACCTCGAGTGATCCTCCTGCCTCAGCCTCCCAGAGTGCTAGGATTACAGGCGTGAGCCACCACATCCAGCCCAAGTATGATATTTTAGATCTCAAATTTCATGTAAGAAGCACTCACTCGGCTATAAAATAGCTGTAATATTTTTGAACAATTTTAACCTGTTATATTAAGTGCTTATGAACTGACAGCAAAAGCCATAAGAAATGCTCAAAGAGTGACATCCTGGATCAAGATACCAGAACTCAATGACTTAGAATAATATTACAATAAACATTATGAGGGTTTTATCAATAGATACAAAACCCGCTTAAGGCTGTAAACAGTATATAGAAACGTTAAATTGCTCAGAAACGGTAGTCATTAGCAGTAACCTTTTTTCTCCATTTTTGTTGTTTACAATGCAATTTATTTCATTTGAGTATTTAAATTAACAACTCTTGAAGTTATGATAAACTATAGCAATCTGAAAGTGGGTTCTGTTATTGGGGAAACTGAATTTTAAAAACTACAGCAAAATGAAAATTGTCTATCTGTTCACCACAAAGAACAAGATCTTGGTCTCAGTATAGGTTGCTCTCTGCAGCCATGAATGCCACTGTTGGTTTGCCAGAGTATCCATATTAGTGCTCTCCTTACTCATAATATTCAGACAGGTATGGGCATGTAAATCAGGTAGTTAATGTGAGCGTGGCACAAAGGTAGTGAGTTATCTGACTTGATTGTTCACAGATTGAACTCCTTGTTCTCCTACTTTCCCCCCTTCTCACTACTGCATTTGACTAGTCTTAAACAAAATGTAGAGTGTGGCGTTTAGTGATGAAAAATGCTGTATAAACATTATATAAGAGTAGCAAAAGTCATTCAATCAGGAATTGTTTGAATCATCCCTAGAACTTGTACAATATAGAACAGGAATACTATTTACCTCTTTTGTTACAGATCTCTTCTACAAGAATAAAGAAGAGCAACACAAAATAATCATCCTCAAATTTTGCGGTAGCTTTATTCTTGTTGAAATTTGTTCAATATTTTCACTTTACAGTATATTGAGATTTCCATCCCTCATCCACCCGTGAGGATTTTAACTGTTTCATCATCAACATTTATTTTGTATTGAATTCCACCTCTCCCAAAAGCAAATTTTCTTTTCCTTTGTTCATCAAAAGAAAACAATTGAGTTTACTAGATTTAAGATTTTGTTCCACTTACTCTGTTTTTTTTTTTTTTTTACCTACAATCCAATTGATCAACACTGGAGGAAGCATGACATTGGGAAATATTATCAGAATATTCTTGGTTCACTCAAAGTTACACAAATATAAGATTTTTATATACGTCAATTTCTACGTGTTTCACTCTCAATATATGTGCATTGTGATAAATCATGCTCATCACAATGTGATTTTTGAATGAAACGCAACCTAACATTTTACATTGCCATAACTGTACTATTATACCTCCTTTTACTCATTTCTTAAGAACAATACATTTATAAATTACTCAATATTTCCACTTTGATTCAATTTTGTATAAATTTTAGTTACCACAAATTCAAAAATTAGTATAGTTTGAGTTTATATATATCTAATTCTAAACATCATTTAGAAAAAAATCTAATATCTTAATTTATGGAATAACAAGTTCCTCTAAAGCTATTAATTTCCTGAAAACATACAATAGAAATAAAAATAACTTAAAATAACTTAAGGTTATACAGCATCAAATAAAAGTATTCTATTAACATTAAGTCAGCATTCAGCATCACTGTAGGGTAGAAGTTTAAGTTATACAATTTTGTATCCTCAAAAATGACACTTTTTACATAAGGATAAAAAGGTTTTTTTTTCTAACAGTTATACTTTAAAGAGACTAGCCTGAGGCCAGGCACGCTGGCTCACGCCTGTAATCGTAGCACTCTGGGAGGCCGAGGTGGGCGGATTGTTTGAGCTTAGGAGTTCGAGACCAGCCTGAGCAAGAGTGAGGCCCCGTCTCTACCAAAAATAGAAAGAAATTAATTGGACAGCTAAAAATATATAGAAAAAATTAGCCGGGCATGGTGGCGTATGCCTGTAGTCCCAGCTACTCGAGAGGCTGAGGAAGTAGGATTGCTTGAGTCCAGGAGTCTGAGGTTGCTGTGAGCTAGGCTGGCGCCACAACGGCACTCTAGCCCGGGCAACAGAGTGAGAATCTGTCTCAAAAAAAAAAAAAAAAAAAAAAAGAGAGATTAGCCTGCACAAAAACCATACATTAAAAAACTAACTATGAGAGTCAAGTAGTTTCAATGAGCAATTACTCATTAAGAAGCTTTGGCTAAACTGTAAATACAATAGCTCATTATTCCAACAGCTGAGGAAACTACTTGCTAAACCACAGTCCCCTCAAAACTACAGGATGCCTAACGTAGCGACCACTGCCTCCAAGACACAGAACATGAGCGAAAACTTACCTTAAACGGAGATGACTTCAAACAGCCTTTGAAACCACTTCATCCTGCCATTTTGCTGTAATGACAAGGATGAAAACTACTGCCGCAGCCTCACTGGTTTTCTGCTTCATTTACTGCAAAGGTTCTCTACTCTGCTGTGCATTGGTCACCTGGTGAGCCTCAAAACTTTGCAAGACAATTGTTCTGGGGTACGCCTAGGGTGCTGGTGTGTCCAAAAGCTCTCCAGGTAATTCTAATGCAGTCAGGGCTGTGACTCAATGATCTGCTGCCACAGCTGTTGCCTTGGTTTCCTAGCCTTCAGTCTCATCTGTTGTGAGAGCCTTTGTGAATGCTGCCAGAATGATCTTTCTCTAATGCCTACGGAATCGAATCCAAACTTCTGCACACAGTGTACAAGACTCAACATGATCTGCTCTCACCTGACCAGCTTCCTCTCCCCAACCCTCTCCCCACTAGTTCTAGAGGCCATTGGTTTTCATGTGCTTGGCCCCAGACGCATGGCTTCCGCACTGACTGATTCTTTGCTCTGAAATGCTCTCCCCATTTATCTGCCTGGAGAACTGCACCTGCTCTGTGAAGACATTCCTGACATCTGAGCACCCATCTCTCCAGTGAGTGTCCTCAAAGCACCCTATGTACAGAGTTTTGGTGGGTTTTTTTGTTTTTCTAAGCATATTGAACTGTCATTTTCTAACATATGTCTCTTACACCTTCATTAAACTTTTTTGAGGCAGGACTATATCACATTTGCTCTATATCCCCCAAACTTAGCACACTGCCTAGCATATACTGGCATTCTATATTTTCTGAATAAATGAATGAATACCATTTTATACTTTTTTCACTTACTATAGTCAGAGCTAGGGGAGATTTACATTGGGACCACTGAAAAAGTCACACTTACACTTAAAAAAAAAGCTTTAGTATCTGATAACATTAATGACTATTATGACTCTGAAGATTAGCCTTTCAGTTAGGTTACCAGATGAATTTCGACATGTTTAAAGTCAAAGAAAAAACTTTAATAACATCCTTCAGAGTACTCTCTTATCATCAGTCTCCCCACACCACAGGTTTTCAGAATCACAGCTAATATATGCTCACCTCAGGCTCTGGTAAAAGAAGGAAGCCCCCTCAGTGCCCACCACAAGTTGACCTAATTTGGCTTCTCCCACCATGTGACATCTAACCCACAACTCTGGTGAACGCGCTTACTTTGTATTTGCTTTCTGATCTGGAAGGGGTGGGAATATGTCCTTTTTTCTTGAAGGTTGTAAAGTGCTTGCACTGAGGACATGGCTTGGTGCTGGAATCAATACGGCCAAGTTCCAAGAAGTACTTATACTTGATGGAGTCTTCATGTGTTAAGTTATAGACAACAGTTGTTTCTTCCAAGAATTCAAAACACTCTGTGATAGGGCATTTGATTTCTACTTGGCCAAGTTGTACCTGTGTGAAAGAGCAGATGGAAGAAAAAAAAAGCCACTGGTTATTAAGTTTCTTTGTGTGTGTCTGTGTGTGTGTGTGTGTGTGTGTGTGTGTGTAAATATCAATTATTGCTTATTTCATGACTGCAGTAAAGGATTATCTGTAATTTCTTAAGATAACATAATGAATGATAATTGCCTTGATACCTGTATTAGGCAGTACTAAAATGTCTATCACTATATAATGTCTCCAAAATGATTTATAGGGTGTTTAAGTCTTCCCTGATCATTGTATTTGTGAACATCAATGGGCCTACGCCACAAGCTCACCAAAGAAGCAAATTTTATCCCATCCTTTTGGAAATGGCCGGGTGAAACTACGTTCAGAAAATGTGCCAACTACAGGAACTGCAGGATGAGACAGCATTTCGACCATGTGCCAACTAAAAGGTGTTTAGGATTTTCATCCTCACTACAGAGTACTTCAGCACTAAACTTCAGGCACGTTTTATTACTTTAAAAGGAAAAAAGAGAGATTTTTGTAAAGTACAATATCTAGTAGCTTAAAAACCATCACCAAAAATAACGGTTTCCCCTGACCCTTCTATGTCAAGAACATGAAGTAGTTTCTGTGTCAGCAAAATCACAGGAACAAGTAAGAAAATTAAGCCAACTACAACAGGGTAACAAACCAAAAAGATCCGTAGGAAATCTGGCTGCTACTGAGGTAATTTACAAAATTAATGTATTCAAAGGACCACAGAGATAGATTAGGAGAGAAGTGAGCATATATCTATCTGAATGCTACATTTAGCATTCGGTATGGGATACCAGATGTGGCTAGTATTAAAGATGATGGTAAAAGATTAAAGCACAAAGTGTAGACACAATTAATCTTTAAAAGATGACGAAAATAAACCACTTTGAAATAGGAAGTAGCCAGAGTGTTTTCCATAAGCAGTGAACATTAACTCTTTATCTTCTTGGCATCATAATCTCTTTTTGTCCTTCCTAACGTAGTAAAGGGAGGCATTCAACACTCCAAATGGAAAACAGTGCTGAACCTTTCTTTTTCACTTGGATAAATCTGACTTTCTGAGAAATCAAAACACAACCACCTGTATGAGAAAAGCACTCTATGAAGACTCAGGCAGTACTGGGAGAAAGCCACGCGGTCTGGGGAAAGAAAAACATCACCACACAGAGCCATTTAAAGGAAAAACTAAATTCATAGTCACTTTTAACTTTGCTCTTTATCTGGCACAAACTTGAGGAAAAGTAGTTAAGAAGTTACAGGCTGAAGGATACACGGGAATGACATGTTTAATACCAGTAAAGGACATGAGCTAAATGGATAATGAAATGGAAGAGTCTGGTTTGAATAAACCACCTTATTAGTATTGACCTGTTGAAAGTATAAATGGCTGCAGAATTTTATGCTACTATTATACAAAACATGGTCCAGAGAGATTTTTAAAAAATATTTGCCCAATTTTTCTACTTTTTTTTGATGAGTCTGCTCACAGTGACAATCAGATTTTATTATTACATGTTATAGTGTTATGATAATGTTATTATAACCCAAATTCCATTTCCTAACAATTTTTTTAAAGTTATACCTTAAGAAAAAAATCCTTCTGATATTTTTATATAGATTAAAAACTCCTATGTACCAAAATAAGAACCTGGCTTAATGAAGTATATAATTAAAACATTTGAAAAATGATTAAATATTTCCTCTTTTAACATTCCGTTGACATTTATCAAGCCCAATTTTGAGCCAGGTACTGCGTTAG
The DNA here is from genome assembly GCA_963575035.1 of Avahi laniger. Lineage (NCBI taxonomy): Eukaryota > Metazoa > Chordata > Mammalia > Primates > Indriidae > Avahi > Avahi laniger. Next base: position 46,625 of record CAUYSK010029077.1, on the reverse strand, counting down.
GTGTTGATGCTTTGCAGGTGCCTATCAGAAAGAGGCAATCAGGACACAAAGAGGTGAGTGCAGGATATCAGCGGGGGAGGATATGGGGGAAACGGCAATCTCAGACCTGAGAGGTTCAGAAGAAGTTCCCTAGAAGAAGTGAGGTTTCAAGTGAGATCTTAAGATTTGTAGGACTTAGCCAAACAAGGGTGAAGGTGTTCCAAGCACACAGAAAAGACAACATGGGCAAAGCCCTGGCAGTAATAAGAGAACAGAGCCCACTAACACTCCCCAACTGGACCAACTCGCATAATGCCAAATGCACCTGCATCTGAACTTAAAGATCCTAGCTTGGGAGGAGGTGCTTAAAGATGAGCAGTAAGACTGGGCCACAAAGTGTGAGTATGGAAAGATGAGGCTGTGCAGAGGAACTCGGACCAGAGCACAAGAGCACAGTATGAAGGCATCTTAGGAGTCTGAACTTTTTCCTATAAAAATAGAAAACCAATCAGTTTTCAGCACATGAAAGAGTTTCTTTTCATCCCACAAAAAAGTGGCTCACTTATTAATTGGGGAGCAGTAGTACCCTTTAGTGGTTAGAAGCCTGAATTTTTTATTCCCAAGTCAGTGTTTGAATCCAGCTTCCCTTCTCTATGAGTTTATTTATTTTAACTATGTAAATGGTAACAATGGAAGCAGCGATTTCACAGCCACCCACGAATAGTCAGTTCTCATGGAATGGAATGTGGTTTAGGGACTAGAACAATCCAAGGCAGCACAGTGGGGCAGGCTGTCTTGCTACTCCTCTAGTAGTGGGTGTTCATTACTCCACCACATTGAGACATCATCCAACTTCCAAGCAAGCACCTTATCTTGTACTTCAGAGTTTTTCAAATCTGTTTGCAAACCTATTTTTTTTTTCTGTAGAACATATTACTTCCTCTTGCTTTCATACTCTCTGTATTGACTATTCCATAACTTCTGTTCAAAGCTCCCAAACCCCTCCTCTACTACACTGAGCCAATGACCTCATATTTTATTGAACGCATAGAAGCAATTAGATGCATATTCCCATATTTTCCCACTATCAACTCTACCAATCTATGTCTGTCCCCATCTTTTCTGTCTTCCCTCCTTGGACAGTCCTAGGGCCAAATCTATTTCCAGAACAATTGCCTATGAGGATCTTAAAATGTTTGTTGAGAATTCAAGTTTCTTGGTCCACTCAAGACCTACAGAATTTGAATCATTGCTGGTAAACCAGTAACTGGCAGTTTGGAACAATTACTCATACACTTCTTTCAATTACTCATGCTTCCTCATACTAACAATATCTTCTTTTCCATAATACAGTGTTTCTCATGACCTGTGCAATCTCTTGGCCTCTACAAGTATACATTTTTCAGACTAATTTCCTCAAAAGATCACTAGTAAGCAAGTAACCACGGTTAAGAAGAGTGCATTTATTTATTTATTCAACAAGGTATATGTTCCATTAATTCAAGAATGTATTTTAAAAACGCATTTTACTATCTCACAATTCAAGACTGTTTTATAACCAATAGTCGTTAGCATTGTGCCATAGTTTAATCTGCAGTGTTTCTACTTTCTTGGCGGCATATAATCTAATATTGCATCCTACAATTGATTGCATCTTAGATTTCAGTGAAATGTGGTTTTTATCAGTTAGAAACTATGATGAACTTTTGGAGAGTTTAGAGGAGAGAGAAACAGAGGGCTTTCACTGGAGAAAATGGATGATAAACAAGTAAATAAACAAGGCAGACTGTAACCAGTGTTATGAAGGAATTACAGATCAGGGGAGGTATCTCTAAGGAAGTGACAACTTGAGCTGAGAATTGAAAGGCCTGTCATGCAGAGAACTTGGGGAAGAGACTGCAGGCAAACAAGGACAATGGCCCAGGGCATAGGGTGCCTGATATGCCTATGTTCAGAGGACAGAATTGAGTGACTCAAACACATCCCAAGTGAGGGAGAGAATGTATGAGACGAAGTTGGAAAGTAAGGTGGGAGACAGATCAAATAGACCTTCTTGGTCATGATAAGTCTGGATTGTATTATTCTAAGTTCACTATGAATCGCTTGTTTTAAAAGGAGGAGGGACATGCCCCAATTTACATTAAAATAAATCATTCAGGCTCTTCTTGGAGAATGGACTATAGAGGAACGAAAGTGAAGCTTGGGAGAACAGAGGCGGTCTACATTGCAGCCACTCTCTCCACCAGTGGCGTATGGCCGTTGCAACTGTCCAGGCAGTAGATGATAAGATGGCTCAACTATGCAGCAAGTGGCAGCCAGATATGGCTTGTATTTGGGAAGTGGAATCAATGAAATTTTTAAAATTGACAAATGAAAATTGTACGTATTGAACAGTTAAATCAAGCTAGTTAACATATGTATGATCTCAAGTACTTATTTTTTTGTGGTGAGAACTCTTAAAATTTATTTTCTTAGCAATTTTCAAGCTTACGAATATAATATTGTTAACTATAGTCACCATGTTGTACAATAGATCTCTTGAATGTATTCTTCCTTTCCAAAATATTTTATCTTTTGACCAACATCTCCCCAATCCCTCCCCACCCCCCCAGTCCCTGCTAACCACCACGCTACTCTCTGCTTCTATGAGTTCAGTTTTTTATGATTCTATATACAAGTGAGATCTTGTGGTATTTGTCTTTCTGTGCCTGGACTATTCCACTTAATGTCATTCAGGCTCATCCATGTTGTCACAAATAACAGGATTTCCTTCCTTTTTAAGGCTGGATAGTATTTCATTGTGTATATATATATATATATATATCACATTTTCTTTATCCATGCATCTATTGATAGACACTTGCGTTGTTTCCATATCTTGCCTATTGTGAACAATGCTGCAATGAATATGGGAGTGCAGATATTTCTTCAATAAACTAATTTCAATTCCTTTGGATATACATGTAGTACTGGGATTGCTGGATTATATGGTAGTTCTATTTTTAATTTTGGGGGCTCCTCCATACTGCTTTCCATAATGTCTGTACCAATTTACAATCCCACCAACAGTATCCAAAGGTTCCCCTTTCTCCACATCCTTGCCAACACTTATTTTTCATCTTTTTGATAATTAGTCATCCTAACAGGTATGAAATAATATCTCATTGTGGTTTTAATTTGCATTTCCCTAATGATTAGTGATGTTAAGCACTTTCTCATATACTTGTTGGCCATTTGCATGTCTACTTTTAAGTGTAACCAATGGGATTTGGTGATTAAGTAAAGAGAGGAGATCAAGGGTTATTTTAGGTTTTTGACATGAATAGCTTGATGACTGGTGCTACTTACTGACAAGTTTCTAATAAAATCCAGTTTACATGAATATATGAAATTTGATGAAAATGTTTCACTGAAAATTTTTTACAATAATAAGAACAAAGATCATTAATAAATCCAAAAAAAATCATACTGAGCTCCTACAATATGACAGGTAATATAAAAGGCCCATGACATAAAGTAGACTAAGGCATGAATCCCGCCTTCATGGAAGTTGAGAATGTAGCAATTAGTGTTGATATCCTCTTCTAGTAACTTGGGATTTGATGGTACTAATTCATTTAATATTTATCAAATGTTTTTAAAACTTTTTATTAGGGCTAATTATAAACATATGCAAATATTGGAAGATTGGTATTATAATCTTTAAATCGCCATTCTCCAGTTTAAACAATTGTCAACTTATGGCCAATCTTGTTCTTCTGTGCCTTGACCCATATAGGCCTCCCATGTTATTTTGAAGCAAATACCACACATCACGCTATTTCATTCATAAATATTTCTGTATGGGTCTAAAAAATAACAATTTTTTTTAAAAACCATAAGCATGATACTATATATCTCCCCAAATGTCAATTTTTTAGTATCAGGTTAACATTTAAATAACATGTCATCTAATTTCTGTTCACAGGATTATATGTACTTAATATACTTAAATACTTAAAGATACTTTGCAGTTTTGTGTTTTCAATGCTAATATCATTATTTATATCACTGAAAAATATACTCTCCAATTCTTCTGAACAAGAACATGTCCATCTTTGTAAGAAAAAATTGCTTAACTCTAAAATAATCTACAAAGTGTCCGTATGAGACACCATTATCCACTTAACCCTCAAGCTAGATGGCTAATTTGTCACCAGGGAGAACTCAAAAGTAATTTAGTGACTCAGGTGAGGGAGACCTCTGGAAAAGTGGCAGATTAATTAATTAAATCCTCCAAAGAAAAGAACAGAGCAAGGTATAAATCTTGGGCCTCAAAGCTGAATTTACCAAATGTATGGCTTATGACTTTGATCTTGGTTTTAAGTATTGGTCATGATAGTTTACAGAGTGCTTTGGCTTTTTGTTCACTTGATACCAGGGGATTTCAGACTTCCTCTGTTCTGAAAAATGGAAATATGTTAATATGGGAGAGCAGAAGAGAATACCATAACAAAAGCAGTAACAATAATAATGAAACATACAAAGCACCTATTACATGCAAAACACAGTTCCATGTACTTTGTGTGCATTAATTACTTTACAGAGCACCACAGAGGCAGATGCATTTCAGATTCACTGATGTCCCCATAACTTTATTCTCCAATAATTTTATGAAGGTGGCTGCTCTACTGACACATATGCTTTTTTGTTTACTCAGCAGCTGCTACAGAGCCCTATGCTGGATGTCTTTGAATTTTTTCAAAAAATGAAAAACATCAAGCCCAAAATTCTAGAAATTTTCTCAACTCCAAGTAAGATAAATACAGTAAAGAAAACCACACTTAGGCACACCAAGTAAAAGTGCTAAATACCAAACAGAAATAAGAAGCAACCAGAGGAAAAAGGCATATTCCCAAATAGAAAACTTCAGTAGGGTGCTTTGCTGGTAAATTGTTGTTTATAAGTCACTCAGTTTATGGTATAATATTTTGTTATAGCAGCCTCAATGGACTAAGATACAATACTCTTGATCTAGAAAAGCAAGGCAGCAAAACTTTTTCTACCAGATACAAGACTAATCATAAAGCTATAGGAATTATAATTGTGTGACACTGGCACAAGAATATATAATAGCTAACAGAACAATGGAAGAGAAAGAGGACAGAACAAAACCACTTAACATTACGGACATTCTATAGTGTCAACAGATGTATTGACATGATGAGCAGTGGGGAGGATGGTTTATTTCAATGAATTGTGCTAAGTCACTTAAATATCCATTAAAAAAAATTAATCTTGACTTCTACCTCAAACCCAGTATTTGTAGCTATAATATGAAAGGTGAAGTAATAAAGCTTCTAAAGATGATCAAGACAAATATCTTTATGACCTTGAGGAAGGGAAAGATTTCTTATACATGACATTAAAAATATTCACCATAAAAAATTTGATAAATTGGACTAAATATAATTTAAACCTTTGTTTACCCATAGATACTGTTTAGAGAGTGGAGATGCAAACAAAGCGTGAGAAGATATTTGTAATGTATAAATGACAAGTTTTGTATATCTAGAAAATATAAAAAGAAGTCCTCCGAATCGGTAAGAAAAATGCAGACAACCAACTCAACAGAAAAATGGTCAAGAGACTTAACAGGCACTTCAGAAAAATGATGTCCAAATGACCAAGAATATGAAAGTGTGTTCAGCTTCATGATCATTAGAGACAAGCACATTAAAATCACAGTGACATGTGATTTTGAAAGAATTAATGCAGCTCTCATAGCACTTAAAGATTGACTAACTCAGTGTTTATATAGTTAAAATAATAACTATGCAATTAATGTGGTATTAATGTTTTATGAAACCAGTCCAAATGTATTTTTTTACAGACAATCACATTTTTAAATTACTTAAACTTCTTTCTTCCTTCTTTACCACTGGAATTTTCACGCTCCCTAATCCACTTAAGTAAATATTAAAAAATTTAACTCAGTTTCTTAAGTAAGGTCATAAATTCTCATAGTTCAAAAACAAAAATGTACAAAGTAGGTACACAGTTAACAAATTTCTCTTACAACTGTGTTCTTTTCTCCATTCATTCCACAAAATGGTTGTTGTTTCCTTCCAGAAACATTTTAAACGTATACAAGAAATGCAAATACATATATTTTGTCTCCCCTTTAACCCAAATATTAGCAAATGATATTCACTTGGCTTTCTTTACTTAACAATGTATTTTGGAGATATTTTCATATCATCATGCAATGAGAAAGTATGATGTCTTTTTCCTCTGGGTTACTTCTTATTACTTTGTGTTTGATATTTGGCACTATTTATTACTTGATGTACCTAAGCGTGGTTTTCTTTGTACTGTATTTATCTTGCTTAGAGTTGAGAGAATTTCCTTGTCTTTTGTTTTTAATAACTGCCTAGTATTCTACTTTACTGTAACCAGTCTTATTTCCCACAGTGATGGACATTTAGATTGTTTCTAATGTTTTGCTATGACAAATAATGCTGCAGTAAATAACTTTATACATACATGATATATGCATACATGTGTGCAAGATAAATTCCCTAAATCAAAATTAAGAAACAAAAGAATTGCTGGATCACAAATGCTCAGTCCCAATTTGTCCTCCACTGGACAGTTAGTTAAACACATTTAAACATTGCAGTGAAGATGGCAACAATGAGGCACAGAGTGAATAATTTGTGATAAATTATGAAGCTTTATTTAGCAGGTAGACAGCATATTCAGATTCAGGAATTTAAAAGGGCAATAAATGTTTCTTCCTTAATTATTGAAAAGAATCATAAATACAATCCAATTTTTTTCCTTGAAAAACATATTGAGATGTATTAATAGATGGTAAGCAAACAATTAAATTTTAGGAGTCAATAATTTATCTTGATTCTTTGAGAAGACAACTCCTAAATTCTACTCAATTCCTAAAGAATATTGGTATGAAGGGATTTTTTGATGCAAATTATTGAATATTTATTTATTTATTTTGAGACAGGGCCTCACTGTAGTGCCTGGGGTCGAGTGCAGTGGCATCATCACAGCTCACTGCAACCTCAAATACCTGGCTTCAAGCAATACTCCTGCCTCAGCCTCTCAAGCAGCTGGGAATACAGGTATGCACCACCACGCACAGCTAATTTTTTTTTGCATTTTTTGTAGAGACAGGGTCTTGCTCTTGCTCAGGCTGGTCTAAGCTCCTGGCCTCAAGTGATCCTCCCACCTTGGCATCCCAAAGTATTAGGATTACAGGAGTGAGCCACCACACCCAGCCTGAATAACTATTTGGACTGAAAGATAAATGTGTAATATGTGCTCAGCTAAACAGAATGAGTACATATTTATTTAACTATGATAAAATTTACTCTTTTACAGGCAGATTTTTTAAAACAGAGTAGACATTTGGTTATACTTTAGAGAGGGAAAAAATTCTAAAAGAAAAAATGAATTTATTTTGTTTAAATGTTCTGTATTTTCTTTTTGTATCAATCTAAATCAGATATTACAATTTTTTTATAACCATAAAATAAAGACAGTACACAGATACTTTATTAAAGGAATTCTAAAATAGAAATCATATATAAGATCCTGGTGCTGTTTTATGTGCTGTGTGTCTTTGAGTTCCAGGGACATATACAACTATCTATCTTGGAGATGGACTAATTCACCTTAAGTATCTCTTCCAGCTCTAAAATTTTATAATTCTCAGCTGTGCTCTAACTTATTTACAAAAAGACTGAAGTTCTATTAAAGCTCTCTAAAACCTTAGCTTTAGCTTAAAAAGCTAAAGCAGTTAAAAGAGTGGATTCTAAAATCAAATTGGCTCTGCCCCTTAATCATAATCTCTCCCTTCTCCAGCATTGCTATCTGTACAACTGGGATGAGAATATACCAATTACATGGGGTTGATTAGAGGGGTATGAGTTAATTTATGTAAAACACTTGAAACAGTACCTGGCAGACAGGGAATATTCAATAAAAGTTTGCTAATATTTGTCTTCTTTGATATTTAGAAAGCAGTATTTCACAAAATTAATTTTAGAAATTAAAAACTCATGCTTCTTTTTAAAGAACATTTTGAATTCTCCAATCATTCATAATTCAGTATTCTCATTCATAATTCAGTGTTCTCCCTCCAAAAGCATATACTGAAAGGAATATAAATAAAAGTAAATACTATATGAATATATACCTTTACGTGAAAAACACCCCCATATTCTTATAAAGTTAGCCAAGTTGGAAGTTCAGATATACGGTTATGGAAATATAAATATATAGTTCACAGGAGTGAAACGACATGGGAAATATTTTTAGTTGAGCCTGTACCACAGGGTAATAATTAGCATTACTCTAGTGGGAGAGGAAAGCCTTAAAAAAAGAAAAAAAAAAAAACAACTTACCCACATGTTCAATTTCAGTAAAAAGGAACAAATGAAAATTCCAGGTACTAGTTTAAGAAACAAGTTTAAGTTTTAAAAAATTTACGGAACCCAAAGACACCTTTTATAACTTCTCTCTCTCCCTCTTGATGGGTCATTTTCTCCTGGCCTTTAAAATATGCGTAAATATCTTAAAAATGCCAAAAAGCAAAAGCCATTGGTGGTTTAGTTATAGATAACAATCATAATAAATTCACTTAACAACTCTGAAAAGTGAAATAAGAAGGCAAAATTTTGCAAATACAAGGCGATTTTGAGAACTGGTGAGTAAGCAGATGAGTGCCACTGACCTTGCATTGGCAAATTTAAGGTAATAGATTCAGAAAAAAAATTACTGCAAAATAGACAGTTTGGCCCAGAGGAGTAATCTAGCACCTACCCAAATTTGTTCCCTGTATACAACAAGGTGTTTTTACTTTTCTCTTGGGGTCCTGTAAGATGTATTTACCCACTCTTCTTGGTAATGGATCTTCAAATACTAGAAGACAGCCACCATGGCCCTTCAGACTTTTCAAGGTAAACACCCCACTTCTTTAACTTCTCCTCACTTATTGTTTGAAGCCTTTCTTTCTTCCTAGATGTGTTGGTTTATAAAAGTATGACACCCAGAAAACCAAAGCCATCATGCAGGTGTGGTGTGGCCAGGAGAGCAAACAGAGTGTTCCTCAACCCTAGTAAAACTGAAAGAACAACAAAAAGAAAAAAAGGTTCCAGGAATCATAAAGTACTAATGTTAATCCACGAAGTAGAAAACCTGAATGAGCCCGTTACCATAGAAGACATTAGTGTATGTCTTCTTCCTAGGAAAACATCTATTTCCTAGGTTTTTACTTCTGTTGCAATTGAATATTCTGTTTTCTTACTCTTTCTCGCTGTGGTTTTCTCTTTCCTCATCTTGTCTATTTTTACTTTCTTTTATCCTTAAATCACACTCTTAAAAGGGTTTATCTTTTATTTCTTAAAGTAACCAGGTTTTGGACTTGTTTATCCTGTTTTCCTTCCTTTTGGTTTTTCCTGTCGTATTTTCCTCTTTCTGCTTTCATTTGGTTCATTTTATTATTTTTCCCAATTTCTTAAGATAAATCCTAGTCCCTTTGTTTTCTGCTTTTATTCTTTAGTAACGAATACAGTTTTTGCTATGTTCCAAAAATTTGGATATGAAATATTCTGTCATTTTTTTAGGCATTTTATAATCTGTTTTCACTTCTTCTTTAAGTGTTTCTTAATTTCTATGTAGTTAAAACTTTTTTTGGTAACTTTTTTTTTCTATTTATTTTCAATCTTTATTTGATTATAAATTGTGTAAGTATACTATAAAATCTTAATTTAAAAATATGAAGGTTTTTATTTCTGGCCAATTAACAGATCTTTTTTTAAAGTTTTCTTACACATTACACTTTTTTTACTCTAATCAAGAGATGTAAGATTCAATACAGATTTCTATTAAACCACATCTTTCATGATTTGTTTAAGCAATTCCTCTATGGTCTTATTAATTATTTCTCTACTTGAACTGACTCTGAATGAGGAATATTAAAATTGTCTACTACAATTTTTTTCAAATTATCTTTGCACTTTCAGTAATTTTTGGTTTATGTATGTAGCTGCAATATTGCTCAGTGCATACAGGCTTATGACTCATATCTTCAGAGTCTTCTCCCTATTTGCTGTACATTCTACCTCTACTTCATCAGAAATTAATATTGCCACTTCTGCTCTCTGTTTATTGGCATTTTCCTATGGCTTTGTTCATTTCTTCTCACCTCCACTTCTTAAGTCACTTTGCTGTAAATGATTCTATGAGTTGGTTTTATTCAATTCAATACACAAATATCTATTTAGTGCCTACCATGGGCAAGGTACTCTACCAGCTATTATCATATGGGGAATTTAAAGATGAATAAACTGCTGTCTTCAAGAAGTTTCCAGTTTATCAGGGGAGACAGACATGGGCATAAATAACCAAAGTTCAGGCAGAGAAGCACAGGGGAGACTAGTTTTTCACTGTTAATGGAGGAAGAGGCCTTTTAGTTAAACCATGAAGAATGAAAAAGATCTCAATGAGATCTGGCTATGTCTAATGCCTCAAGTAGAAAAAATATGCAAAAGAGTATCTCATAATGTTAGATGAAAAAACAGAATACAAACTGTATTTATGTAATATAAGTATGTAAAAGCATGTATGAAAAAATGTGCTGAGAGGGAAGAAGAAGGAACCAATACAAATTTATTTTTCAGGGTGTCGAATTATTTTTTTCTTATTTAATGTTCTAATATTTTTGTTACAATTTTGATTGTACTATATATGTATATATTTTGCATAAGTATTTGTTGAACTATAGTAGGTAATAGATCAAGAGTTACAGCAAAACCAGTAACCAAATCTTGGGATTGGTCTTGAAAACAAGGCAGGATACTGAGAATTATGGATTCTACTTATTGAAATTGAATTGTGAACATTAGTTAAGTTCATTTCTGAATACGTTTGGTAGTCTTAAGTTTGTATTTCACACCTTGGCACTAATTCTGAGCTTTGCCCTAACACTCTGTAGTGTGCAGTGGAGACAGCAGTTGTGTCCTACGAAAACTAAATCCTACTGGGAATCCTACCTCACGCAGTGCTGTCGTCATCTCAGCTAATTCGCAGAAAGCCATGTTTCTTTCATATAGCTGATTTCAAAATAGATTAAAAAAAAAAAAAACCAAAAACTTTTCATCCTCAAAGCTGTTTAACAAATAGAGCAACAAAATCACACCTCGTAACACTTATAAATCAGGAGGTAACCCAAGTATGACAATTTTAAAAAATACATATTTTATATTTTTACTCACAACCATTTAAACTTCTTTTCCCCCCTAAAGGTTTTGGTCTTTCAAAATTGGCAAGTATCAATGCTTTCCTAGACGTGAAACCAAGTTAACATAGTTCTTTAACTTAAAAACAGCAATTTCAACAGAGCCTTTTCATGCCAAAACAAAGTATCTTTGTGCACCATCCACCCAGTTCTAGGAATAGTCTGGTCATTACCTGGAGTTTTTAGGTTCAATAAAGAAAGAAAGAATTTCCTCTTTCCTGGCTTCCATTCATTACTTCCAGATATAAAATACTATTTAGTGTAGAGGGACCAAATTTTCCTTATATTTCTAAGGAACAAAATTAAAGTGTATTTGAATATGAAAAGAGAAATGAATATATATGTTTTTACAAAATCGTCTTCTCTTTTGATGTTTAAATTTTAATGCCTTCAAAGTCAGGAGAAAACTTACTCTAGGAGTATAACAATCTCTTTTAAAATATTACTGGAATAGAGAAGTGTCCAAAAAAGACTTGCATGGCTGGCATGCCTTGTCACGGACCTCACCTCTCTTGCTAACTTCAGACATCAAGCACATAAGCTTGCTCAAGTTTCCCCATCACAGAAGCTGAACAAACAAAAAACTCATTTGGACTCCATGTGCCTTAGTCTCTACCCCTTAGCCTCCTTTCGTTTTCAACCAAGATAACTGAAAGATTATTTAATGTTCTTGTCTCCATGTCCACATTTAAAATCCCACTGTTGTGTGTCTCACCCTGTCTACTTTAAGTCACTCTCTTCAAAACTACCAATGACCTTCTGGTTGCTAAATGTCCTTCCGAATCCTTACTGTACTGCTGCCTGTGCAGCATCTGACACTGCTGGCCTCTGTTTCTTTCTTGGCCCCAGCACATCAAATTCTCTTGATTTTCTTATTTCCTTCAGTCCCCTGCACTCTGTGGATTCTTCCTGTGTCTATCCCTTAAAGTTTCCTGTCTCTGAGGTTCCATTTATAATGGACTTTACTCACTGAGTAATATTTCTGAAGGTTATTCTTCCACCCCCAGGGTTTCAACTTCACATGTTTGCCGAAGGTTTCCACATGCAAACCACCAGTCCAGATCTATATACTAAGCTTCTGACACCTACAATTAATTTCCTGCTTGAAGCCTTCAGTCAAAAACTCAAACTCATCAGTCTGAAACCAAACTCATCCCCTCCTGTCTCTCCCGGACTGCGCGTCTCCCTTCATGTTCCTTATTGCAGAGAACGGCACAGAAACAGAACACAAAGTATTACTCCCTCCTGACTTTTCTTCTGTCTCATCTCTCCCTCGACCAAGCCACGAAATCATCAATCCACAAAATCGTACTTTATTAACTTTTCAAACAACCATTTACATCTTTTGATCTCTACTGCCACTAAGTTAGTCCAGCCTCTGGAGTACTCGTTTTGTTTACCTCACATAATTATTTGTGGTGAAAACTCTTAAATTTTACTCTCTCAGAAATTTTCAAGCATATGATACATTGTTATTAACTATTACCATGTTGTGCAACAGATCTCTTGAACTGACTCCTCCTGTCTAACTGAAATTTCTCATGTTTTCACCACTATTTTCTCAACCTTCTCTCCCCTTGAGCCCCTGGTAACTACCATTCTACTCTCTGCTTCTATGAGTTCGACTTTTTTATATTCCATATACAAGTGAGATCATGTGGTACTTTTCTTTCTGTGCCTGGCCGATTCCATCCAACATAATGTCTTCCAGACTCATCTACGTTGTTACAAATGACAGGATTTCCTTCTTTTCTTATCCATTCATCCATATATTGACGACTGTGAACAATGCCGCAATAAACATGGGTGTGCGGATATCACTTGAACATACTAATTCCATTTCCTTGAGATATATATGCAGTAGTGGGGTTGCTGGATCACACAGTAGTTCTATTTTTAATTTTTTGAGGAAACTCTATACTGTTTTCCATAATGGCTGTACTAATTTACATTCCCACCAACAGTGAGAAAGGGTTCCCTTTTCACTGGGGTACTCTTTTGAAAATACAAGTCTGATCATTAAACTCCACTAATTAAAATACTTCAATAATATCTTTGTGCTTATAAAGTAAAAACTCCCTCCCTATATGTGAAATAAAGACCCAATTCATGATTTGATCACTTTTCTGGACTCCATGTTCCCCCATTTCCCCGTCACAGGCTACGCCCCAGTCATACTCTGTCTTGCCTCTGGGCTCTTACACATGCTTTCCTGCTACCTGGGATATATTTTATACACATTTTTCTTCAGGTCTTAGCTTAGATGTTAAATTCTATTGGAACAGCGATCCCCAGCCTTTTTGGCACCAGGGACAATTTTCATGGAAGACAATATGTCCATGGACCGGGGGTTGGGGATGGTTTCATCATGATTCAAGTGTATTAAATTTATTGTGCACTTTATTTCTATTATTATTACAATGTAATATATGATGAAATAATTATACAACTCACCATACATACGCTGGGGACCCCTGCTTTGGGAGACTTTCCTAATCCCTCAAAACTGCATCCGGTGCTCCTGTAGCAACCTATACTTATTCCTGTCATTTTATTTCTCCTACTCTAGAATAATTGCTTATTTTTCCCATTATCCTATAAATTCTTTGAGGGCAGAAACTGTGCCTTGTTTATTCTTACGTCTCTGATACCTTGCTCACCCTCTGGCACAGAGTAGATGTTTAATAAATATTTGCCAAATTCAAAAAGAGGTTAATAGAGCCAGTTTGAGGTTTTCTAGATGATCAGTGAATGGGTCTCCAGGCACAGAAGGTTTGGGATCGAGAAGGGAGCAGAGGTAGAGGGGACAAAGGAGCACACCAGGCCAGGCCACTTGCCCAAGTACAGCATCAATTAAAGGAAAGGAAATGTGATTTTGTCTGTTTTGTCTAGTGTGTAATGTGGCTTTGTAAATAGAATGATTAGTGTCCTGTTCAGGATACTTGAAGGGGTTTGGAGGAGAGGGAATGGTGACAGCCAAATTGGCCTTGGTCACTGGTCATAAGAAGATAAAAATGATCAGTCATAAATAACTACCAGGAGAGAGACTCCATGCAGGCCAGGAGACCAGCCTCACTAAGGGGAACAGCCACCTCCCTGGCTGGATACGGGCTCAGCTGTTGCACCCAGGATGGTAACTGAAAGAAAAAAGGCACACATGTAGGAAAGGAAACATGTCTGGCCCTCTCTATCGTTCTGCTCCCCTGTGCTAGTCCATCTTCCTCAGTGCTCCCGGGCTGTTTGGATTATTATTTACTTTCATTAATGCACTAGCTGTCAAAACTGTTACTGGATAAAATTTCACTGGATTGCTACTGTATATAATGAAACTATATAAATCTTATCTAACCATGAAATAATTTCATCATTTTTTGAGGGAAAATAGAAGCATATTTTTCTCCCTAAACAAACAGGTCTGGTTTGGGCCTCACTTGGGAGAACTAGTAGGAAAACAGATCTCAGACAGACTGGAGGCTTGGGGTGTGAAGTGTTTGACGACAGTCCTGGGAGTGGGTAGTCTTATTTATTAAGGAACACAATGTCTCATCTTCCTAGTCAATTTTTCAGTTATACAGGGAAAGTGAGGGCACTTGTGTTTGTGCAGCTGATAAATGATTTTATAAAGAAAAATTGGAAAACAGAAAAAGGGGAAAAACTATGCTTTGTCTTATCATCCACACACTACCAATATTAACATTTTCATATACTTTCTTGTAGAATCTACTATATTTATTCTACATGTACTCTAAATTCAATTTGGTAACTTGTCTTTCCACGTAACATAATGTAAACATTTTCTATGTTATTACTGTCTGTAATCATTGCTTCTGAACACTGTGTAATACTTGGGAGAATAGAGGAGCCACAGTAAACCCCCACATGGAAGCTGTCTCCAACTTAATGCTATTTTAAATAATGTCGGAGGAATAGCTTTGTGCATAAAGCTTTTTCTGTATTTCAGATTATTTCCTTAGGATAGATTCCCAGAATTAAAATTATTGGGTCAAGTATGTCATTATTATAAGACTCAACACATATTGCCAAATTCTTTCCAAAAGCCACATTTGTTTACACTCTATGATAGTAACCTTCTTACTGCACCTTGTTCTGATGTGTACTCTCACTAAATAAATAAGCATACACACAAAAACAATGCAAAAAAACCTTCCAAAACTTTTGTCTTTAATTTAATAAGCAAAAATGGCATATTATTATTTTAATGTGCCTATATTTTACTAATTGTAAGCTTTAATATATGTCAGTACATTTAGTTGTTATTTTCCCCCTTTTCTGTGCATTTTCTAGCCATGTGTTGACCTGTAATAGTTTGATGCTCTATACATACTATGCAGTATTCATGAGACTGTATAACATTCTATGTGAAGTAAGAATAGTTTCCAACACGGCAAGCCAAAGCAGCAAGCCTTTATCCAAAATCCAAACCTGAACAGATGTTTATTTGGCAGTCTAGTTGCAATAATTAACATCATAAAGCAGGGCAATTAAAAAAAATACAACCAGATCTCACATCCATGAATCATGGTTCTCTAAACGTCCCAAACCATCTGGATGACTGGGCTTCCAATCCTCCACTCTGAGAAAGACCTGCATGATAGTACTAAAGACAAGGGACCTCTGAATGCCAAATGCTCATAGGATATTGTTTGCCTGCCTCTTAAATCACTTCTCACTCTCTACTTTTTAATAATAGATATTGATTTAACTGTCTCAAGCCCTCTTTCCCTAGAGTCTATACTTCTCATAGGCACATACCACATTTTATTTGTCTTGGTATCCTAGGGAGCACCACGACACTTCCCGGCATACAGTAAGCACTTAGGATGTGTTTGTTGAAATAAATTGAAATAGAATAATCAAAACCTTGGCAGACATCTGACTCCAAGCCAGAGGATGTCTCTTAATTGCACTAGTAGCTGTTTATCATGCCGATGAGCAGCTCTGTCTAAAGTCCTGCAGACGGTGGGAAGCCTGGCACGGGGAGCTCGCCCCAGCAGGGCTGCGTGGAAAGAGCAGCACTGGGCCCCAGGGCAGGTGGGACGCCTTCACAGCACTTACGGTCCCTTGCCCAGGGTTACTGTGCTGTTTTCCAGAAAGATGACCAAACTATGAGGCAAACTGTGACTTTAATTTGGTATGTAAAAATGGCCACATAGTATATTAGCGGAAGATTTTTCATTTTCCCCAAAATCAGATGGTGACAGGTGATTTTCAAAAGGCAAGGGATTTTCAAAGGATGTATACCCGAAGTGGCAACCTAGAAAGATTTTCGTTTTAATGTCTCAACGTCATTTGACCACATATTTTTCAAAACATTTAACTAAGATCTATCCCACATTTTAGGCAACATGCTGATGCCTTCAATTCCACACCATCTCTTTTGCAAAATCAAAAATCTTCACTAAGTCCCCGTATTGGCAAAGAATTTACTAAAGCACTTTTTAAAAAATGCATGCACTCGAATGTTTATGGCACCACAATTCACTATTGCAAGATGTGGAAACAACCCAAGTGCCCGTCAATCCATGAGTGGATTACTAAAATTTGGTATATGTTTACAACAGAATATTACTCAATCATAAGAAACGACAGTGATCTAGCACCTCTTATACTTTCCTGGACTAAACTTAGGCCCATCATCCAAAGTGAGGCACCACAAGAGCAGAAGAACGGGATCCGTTTGTACTCACCATCAAATTGGTACTAACTGATCAACACTAGTTTGATCACATGGCAGAAATACTCTCCAGGGATTAGGGGGATGGGGGAGCAAATCTACAACTAAGGACACGGGGAGCACTAAAGGGAGGGACGTCTTTAACCCGCATTTGAGTGAGGCAAAGACATAAAGTGTAACTAGAATGTTTGTACCCTCACAATACCTTGGAATAATAAAAAAAAAATGCATGCATAGCCATAATCTGTCCCTCAAATTATCTATTTCCAGTTTTCTATTTTGAAACATTTCAAGTCTTTCTCTCCCTTTCTCTCTCTCTTTCTAACACACACCCACACCTTTTTTTATTCTTTCTTGCTTGGCCATATAAAAGCTAGCAGCATTCTTTTATTTAATCACAATATAATCACCTCATCAGAAAATTTCCTGCAGATAATGTATTTTTACTTAATTCCATATTTATGTTTCCCCAATTGTCCCCACAATGCTCTTTATAGCTGACTTTTAACAGTTATTTGGTATCCAATCAAGGATCACACACTCCATTTAGTTGTTACTTCTCTTTCATCTGTTTTAATTCTTTAACCTTATAAAAAATAATCTGTCATTTAAAATTTGAAAAATTCAGGCCAGTTGTTTGTAGAAGGTGTCACAATCTGGATTTGTCAATTATTTTCTCTTAAGCAAATTCCAGTTAAACATTTTTGATGATGTGTACTTCCCTTTGTCAGATCAGGAAGTATATGCTTTCAGTTTACCCTGTTACTCATGATGACACGGTGATCACTTAGTTATGGCGGTGTCTGTCAGGTCTCTATTAGAAAAGCACTTTTCCCCTTTGTAATTCTTATGTAATCTGTTGTGGATACGTGACCCTAGGACTGTATTTTGTTCCCCAACAACACTTTACCCAGTGGTTGTATCACCCATTGATGACCTGAGTGAGATATTGCATGGGTGGTTGTAAAAATGGTGATTTTTTTTTCTAGTTCTATTATCATATTAGTTAACATTTTTCTGTATAAGAGACTATTTTTCACACCACCTTTTTTTTTTAATACCACTCTAGACTCAGAATTTCCTTCTTTATGCATTATGTTATAATCCATTACTATCTGTCAAAATATTCCAAATTTGGCCAGTGGGGACCTTTTTAAGTCAGCAGCGTTTTGACAGGTCTGTATTAGTTTTGAATAATTTCTTATCCTGCAGCTGGAATCAGCTGATTCTCCAAAGAATGCTGTTTCTTTTAGTGGAGAAGGATATTTCTGAGAGAAGATCTGAGCTTTAGATATACTTATTTTTACTGGGGTATCATTGCCTCTAGGCCCTTTCAATGATCAGAGCCATTTATTTTATATATGTACATGTTTTCCACCTTTATTTTAAATAGTGATTTCATACTGATGCCTCCAATTCCAAATCAATACTACAACGGCTCTTCCTCACCTTCCCTCATTCCACATTTGTAACTCTCTTTTCCCACCGTGAGAAAGTGGATATGAACATATTTATTTATTTATTTGCTCCATCTTCTAATACATGCAGAAGAGTTTCCTAATTACTATACCAACGAACTAGCAATAACAAACCACTAAGTAAAGATCAACATTTACTTGAAATTCTTTTTCTACTCAAAACATTTCTCACTAAGTATATAGTCAGAGCGCTGTGTTTAAAAGTTGCTTGAATTAATTCTTCTGTGTGATTATGCAATTAATCGACAGTTTAGTTCCTTTGTTTCTTTTTTTTTTTTTAGTCTCCACACACAGCATTGAGATGTTTCTGTTCTTATTCTATTTTCAGGTTTGCTTTTAAAAAAATTCCTTTTTGATTTAATTTTATTTTTGATAAGTAAAACATTCATATGTTCCAAAAATCAAAACCATATGAAAAGTATACTCAGAATACTTTCACTCCAAGAGTATTTATGCTCAGAAAGGTATATTGAATGTGTTTTCACTATACACTATCCCTTCCACTCCATTCCCACCCACCTCTATAGGTAACCATTTCACTGTTTTTAAGTTTATCCTTCCTATGTTTCTTTTTGCAAAAATAAGCAAATATAATATATTCATATATTCTTATTTTTCTTTCATATTTTGCCCTGAAGTATTTTTAATCTAGTTGAAGAGATAAAGAATTCCCACATAAAAAGTTAACTAAAAAATACAAGGCAGGATATTGGTGCCAAAAGTAGTACAGAAAATATATACACTACGACTAAATATTCTGGTGGTCTTCTCCAGTACATCTGTAAGAGGTATTCAGAGACAGGCTTTGATAATCACATTAATCATGTGTAGAATTTAAAAAGCCATAAGCATCCAAAGCTTTTCATTACCAAATACATAGCACAGTATGACTTTTTCCTAACAAAGTAGAATTTTCAATTTTACCATAAATTATAGTCATTATGTACAACTATTCTTCAGCATCACAGGAACACTAACACTGTGCCATGCATTTGATAAGAAGGAAGAGTTATCATTATACACAAGAGGAACTGGAAACCATGAAAATCTACCTCAGAATTGAATTTTAGAAATGGTTAGCAACATAAGTAGATAAAAGCTGAAAGCTCACTTTAAAATAGAGCATACAAGATACTACTTGTATTAAAATGAAGAGTTCTAGCGAATAACTCTAATGGGCCTTGGAAGTACAAATTTCATTAGTGAAATGACCTTTAATTAGAAATTCATTAAATATCCAGAAACAATCACTTCTGACTTTAAAGTTATTTTAATAATAAGTAAAGCCAAATTGCTCTTCAATGCAATTTGATTCCCCATAGCCTCTCAAAAGCTTAATGGATTAGAAAGCCAATACATTTGCAGTAAAATATTAAAATAATATTAATAATACCCAACATTGATAATATGTACCAAACTACACCAATGCTTTGTATGCATAATTTTGTTTTCTCTTCATGAGATTCATTTGAAGTTATTTTTTTGTTGTAATTATTGCTATTACCCCCCTTTTGCAAATGATGAAACCAAGGATTTCCAGAAGGTAAGTAACTTTCTCAAAGTCACAGAACAATACAATCTGTCTTATTTCTGTTTTTTATTCTATTTTCAAGCTTGCTTTAAAAAAAAATTCCTTTTTGATTTAATTTTATTTTTGATAAGTAAAACTTAAAATTTAGAGTTAGGTAAGTTACCTATATGTGATTGTACATTCTGTTTTTATCATTATTATACATATGTTACTTTAAAAAGTCAGCATGATTCTTACAAGGTAGATAATAAAAACAGATACAACCCTAACCCTTACTCCTCAGAGGCAAAGAGTTTTCAACTCTTAGCTATTTCTTTTGGTATTACCTTTGTTTAGAACTCTTCTACCTTTCTCATCATTTTACTTACTTCCACCCATCCTTTCAATAGTTATACCATATTTTTTTATTAACTAATAATCCACATTTAGAATATTGTGATTATATAAGCAATATTTACTATTTATGACTGACCCTAAAAGTATATATATTTCATTTCTTATATAACTACTGCAACTATGTAACAATTTTAGCTTTCTACACTAACCACTAATTTCTAATTTCTATTACCTATTACTCTCCAATGAAATTATAAATTTCCCAGAAGATTATTTTCCACAAAATTAGATTAATCAATTTATCAAGTCCCATTTTTTTTCTTTCTTACAGCACGCTTTCTGAAGCCCTCTGTCCTGCTTGCTCCAGCATGGACTGGTGCTAGGTCTGCTACTTTTCTCCAACATTGGAGCCCATGGCTTCCTAGATTCTAGGCTGCCTGCTCTCTTGCTTGATTTCATGAAATCCACATTTAAGAATGAGGCAGTAAGAAGCTAATCGTAAGATCTGTGAGCCAGCCTCAATGGCCGATTGCATCAGGGTGATCAGGTGGCAAGCTGGCCTTTTTTCTGGGAAATAACCAAGTGTCCATAATCTTGGGTCTTTTCCCTGAGACTACATGCTTTCTCCCAAGAAGAATCCTCCAGTTTTATGCCTGGAAATGCATGCCCATCTGTCAGTGCTGGAACATGCGAGTCTGGGGAGATTTACGGGCCTTTTGGACATCCCCATAGATCTTTCCTTTCCATCCTGTGCCTCCATCTCATCACACTAATGTAACACCTCCACTGTACACCTCCAGTTTTCATTACCCTGGGAGAGGGGTATTCACACAGCTACACAGGGTCAGGGGAGGGGTTGGCATTCCTCTTCCTTATTTAGGTTTTCAAATGTTCCTACTACTTTCAGCCCCACATCTCACCACATTCTCTAAATATTCTGTACTATCTATACCAAAGACTTTCTGAGATTCACTGCACACACTAATCTCTTGTTGTTATCCCTGTTTTACTCACCTAAGTTTCAAATAGCTCTGCTAAGTCAGGTATCCCGCCATCCATTTTTCTCCTTCTAAAAATGAGTCTGAATTTCTAGTCCACTGTGTCTTTTCCCTTGTTTTTATTGTCCTTCTGGGTTACAACTCAAGTTTTGTGAATGCTAATGTGTTTGGAAAGCCTTCAACAAAAGCAAACAAGATGTTATATTTTCAATGAAAATTCTTGTGCTTAAGGAGATTTGTCCCTGAAATAATACACTGAGTTTGTTCTGTTGTATCAAAATGAGGTATAAATAAAGCCAAATTCTGAAAAAAAAGGAAATAATTCTCTTTTTACTCAATACCAGTGCCTCCTGGATTTCCATCAAGTCACTTGATCTTATAAAAAGAAAGAAAATTGTAACTTTCCTCAAATATAAGGGAGAAGGCCTAAGAAATTATTAAAAACTCTGCAGAAAATACAGATAAAAAGCAGTAGCATTACATGGTTCTATACTACCTTTAATCTATGCTAATACCAAAGTAAGGAGCCCTAGTCTATGTCTCTATAAAGAAAATAAAGCTTTTCTTAGTTACATGTTACCCTATTGAACAGCTTTTGAATAGCTGGTGTTAGAAATGGCTAGTAATTATACTTACAACAACTCTAATTCAATTGATTATATACTATTAGAAGGTTGGATGTAAGAAAAAATACTTTAAATGCATCAAAAATCTCATTAATGGAAATATATGGTACTCTCTTTTGTTAAGTGAAGAAAATATGAGATAATCTCTTTTGTAAAGCAAATAAATGTTTTTCTTTATCCCTGGAATAATTCTGTATGTTTCTTTTAACCTTTCACTGCTAAGTATGTTAATTCATTTATAATGCTATGCTTGTGCCAAAATAACTACCGAATGCAATTTGAATAGAAGGATTAAAGTGATAGGTGCCCACACTATAAAAACATACCATTCGGTTAAAATTTAATAATAACTTCCAAAAAAGTCAATGACATTTAAATATACATAATTAAGGAAGGACTGTAACCCCTATTTTAATAATAGGATTACATATACTTGAACCTAAATGCCTATACAACACATGATCCTAGTACGAAGTGGAGAGAAATGTGTACACATCTCATAATAGCATTACCTACACAAGAAGTCTTTTTTCCCCAAGATAGGTTATGCTTATAATTTTGTACATTCATACATTTGTTTTCTATACCTAATTTATAACTCCACAGAACAACCTTAAAGCAGCTTTATAAGAGAGACAAATACAAGAAAGCTGAAAAACAGGTGTCGAGAACACCTGCCAGTTCTAAGAGCTAACATTATTAAGAAACTTTGCTTAGAAAAACTCCAATTAATGCCCACACTTAACAGTTTCCCATGGCAAAGGCAAATGGGGAACATGATGTGTGTATAGCTATTTTTGTCCAATAAAGAAAAACATACTGACTCACTGGGAGAGAGAAACATTTTTTCCTACATGAAATTTCAAGAAAATCTGTATGATTTTTCACATAAAGAATACTGAATACACAAAAGGCAGTCTCATCAAGATAAGTTTTCAAAAGATATTTTTTATATGGCTATGTCTTTTTTTGTGTGTGTGGTTTTTTTTTTTTTTTTGGTCATACAGCTAAGATTTATTATAGCAAATGGGAAAATAAGCAAAGGGAAAAGGTGCTTGGGGCGAAGTCCAGAGGAAACCCGTGGCTCAAGTTTCCAAGAGTCCTTCCCTGTGAAGTCACAGAGAATGTGCGTAATTCCTCTAGCAACTGCATATGTGCGAAGTGTTATCTACCAGGGCAGTTACTCAGAGCCCAAAGTTTGTACTGGGGACTATTCACACAGGCTCCCTCTGCCTGCTTACCAAGCAATGAAACTCCAGACTTCCAGAAGACAGACAGGTTTTCAGCATAAAGTACATTGTGTGCACAATTTAGGAACAGTAAGCCACTCTTACAACTTAGGGAAAATTTTATCAGTGTAGGAAAATGCTTACCAGTCATGTTTCCTTATGTCAGTCAGCCAAGGGCCAAAGTGGTAAGCAGGGCTTTCTAAGGATAGCATTCTCAAGCTTGTTAACTCTTCTGTACAGATTTCCATTAAAAAAAAAAATGCACTAATGACCCATTATATTGATTTCACAACCCACTGAGGAGTCATGACTCAATTAAAAATTTTTTTTCCCCTTTTTTAGCTGTATATATTTGTGGGGTACAAGTGCAATTGTGCCAGATTGATATAGTACACTGTGGTGAAGTCAGGCTCTTCAGTGCATATATTGCTGAAAAAAAAGCAATGCACATTGCACCCACCAAGCAGCCTCCCAGCATCCTCCTCATGCCTCAATTTAAAACACAGCCTTAGTATATCCCATCTTAAGAAAACCTCCTTATTGACACTGTATCTCCCCCAAGCTTCTGATTTTTACTCTCTGCTCTCCCTCATTGTAAAATTTCAGAGTGTTTTATATTTTGTCTTTACTTTCTTGCCTCCAATTAAGTGTAATTTTTTGAGAAATATCTTAAAATCTAGAAAAGTACAAAGAATAATGAAAGAATCACATTCCTCCACATAGTATTTACAGTTGTTATATTTGCTTACAGACTTTCATTTAGCTACTTATTGCCGTCTCTCTTAACCAGATCCTTTCCCCTCATTTTCTCATTTCTTCTTTCAGTGGCATCCACTGTCATCAGACTGGTGGGCCTCTTTACATTTCTATAAAAGTGCAAGTGTATCCATTCACATATTTAGTCAACATATATTGCTCTGTATTTTGCTTTTTCCTCTCAACATTTTTTGAGACCTACTTAAGTTGGTAAACAAAAATTTAATTTTTTTGACTGAAATGCTACATTATATCCCATCATATTCATATACCATATTTTATTAATCAAATCTCTTATTGGTGGACTTTGAGCCTGTTTCCAAATGTCAGTTCTTAGAAATAGTACAGCAATGAATATCCCTGTACATGTCACATACATGTGTGAAGGAGTATCTCCAGAAGTGAAATTCTTGAGTTTTGGGAGAGCCACATCACTTTTTACATAATTGTTTTCTTTCAAAGTATGTAAAAATTTAGAAAATAAAGAAAATATTACTACATATATATATACACATACACTACCTACACATATCCATATTTATATTAATAACTATATGATTATAATGTATATATATAAAATTTAAGTAAAATAGGGATCATACTATATATACTATCATGATTTGAAATTTAACTGGTCTCTACCATTCAGCATTTAGAGGTTCCCATGTTTTCTCTATTATGTTGTAGTGATGAATATCCTAGTACATTTGTGTGGGCATTTCTGATTATTTTCTTAGAAAAACTTACAGAATTGCTAACTTTAAAAGTATGGATTTTTAAAAAATGTGATAAATCCCATATATGGCTATTTTAAAAATCAATACTAATTTTATGAAGAGATTTTTCAGAGGGCTGTAAAGCTATGCAGTTCAGGTTTATAGCTTTCTGAAGATGTGACTTCAGACTGTATAGTTAATGTGTCCCTTCACTTCCTTTTCTGGAATATCAACAATTTTAGGTGCCCTTCTAATAAAAACTAGCATACACATTGATGTCAAGAATAGTGCTAACTGGCTGCTAAGTGTTAGGCATATGCTTTAGACACACATGGCAATGCTGGTGGCTTTCTGTGAAAACAAAAACACATCATCAGTATACTCACAGTCACACGACCAGCTCATCTTGGTGCACAGATGGTCTGGAGAGCAAAGTGAGCTGGGTGAACATGGTTTATCAGGAAGCGGCTTTGGGTTGGCTCAAAAGTTCAACCAAGTACATGACTGAGTCCTTGACAATACTACAGTACACAGTTATGTAAGAGATGACCCTGACATGAAATGGTATTAATTTTTAATTTAAAAAGTAATTTCCCTTCATCACAAAAATGAGTTCATCAGAAAATTATACCCCAGGTAAATGAATGGGTCACTGGAAGAATGAAGTCTTCATTACTGGATATCAGAATGCCAAGAATCTAGCCAATAGGAAATGTTTGGTTTTGGTATGTTTGATTTTGAACTACTTCTGACCATAATTACCTAAAAGATTCAGCTATCTCTGAAGGCTGATGATTCCAGCTACAGTTAGATGATGTAATCAGCATAAAAAAATCAGCATAAGATTTGCGTCTCAATTTCTGCATCAGAAAGGCATATATACTGTTCAAATAATAGCTATATCAAATAACTTAATCACAACATTAAATAAGAGGAAAGAAAGCAGAGCTTTATACCAATCATAGTTTGATTTGATTTTTCTCTGTGTACCTCAGTTTCTTCACTTTTATGTACCTCACAGAGTTGTACCAAGTATGTGGTGAGCTAATACATACAAGGCATTTAAAGCACAGCCTGGAATGCACTACAAACCTCATGAATTGTTTGTTAGCACTATCATTATTATTCAGAAGCTCTTCCTACCTACTCTGCAGTGGTATTTTGATAAAGACAAAAGAGCTTTCAATTTATTCCAGGATCACTTAGTTTAGTTAGGACCACCATTTTGCCCAAATCCAGGTAACACAATGTGAATGGGACTACCTGAAGCTGGCTAAGCAAACAGCGCCCTCTGGAGCTGTGTACACATTAGGTCTGAATTTAATCCAGAGACAGTTCCCATTTAGAGAACAACGAGCAGACCCAACAAAAATCTTCAATAAATTCCTTTTATAAACAGATACAGACTGACACCATAACTTGCACATGAAGCCTCTAGGACATTATATTTCTAGAATTATATTAACTAATTTCACAAATTAATAAATAAAAACTGCTTTTACTTGTTGGTGCTGTTACATTATTTACCTTTTAAACATTATCCAGTAGATAAATAATGGCCAAACGGGATTTAGAACTAGATCTGCCAGACTAAAAATCTTGTGCTCTTTCTGGTTGCCACTCAGTGAGGGGACACAATGAATGACTAGAGAATTCTGAGCAATATGGAGTATTCCTGCTATACCCCTTTTCTCAGAATTCATAAATTTCCCTTTCGCTGTATTATCTAACGTGGATTAGATATGGTAGATGAATAAGTCTGTACTAAAAAAACAACCAAAGCTTTCAGACTTTTTTTTTAACCTAGGCATACTCTGGCCTCAGTGCTGTTGTACCTGCTGGTCGCTCTGCCTGGAAAGCTCCACCTCTGGATGTTCACACAGCACATTTCCTTGCCCATTCCGATCTTTTCTGAACCATTCCCTCCTCCACGAACCCTTCCATAACCATACTCTTAAAACCAGTACACAGACACACACTCACAAGCACCTACCTTGCCAATCCTTCCCCTTCCTCTTACCTTAGTTTTGTTCTTCTGGTAATAATAATCATTATTGCCACTGTCTTATTACATATATTTTATTATCTGTTTTTCCCACCAGAATATAAGCTCCAAAAATCAGGGACTCATTTTGGTTCACTGCTATATCCCCAGAACCATGAGCAGTTTATGATATACACACTGGGTATTCAACAATATGCTGAATCAATGAAAAAATAAAAATTAAATATCAGTTATTTCAAATATTTTCAATCCTTTTTTTCTTCTAGGCATTGAAGAAAAATCAAGATAGAAATGCTTACTTTCCAGAAACAAATGTTTCATATTCTATATCTAAAAAACTGTCAATGACAAAAACTTTGTTGTTCAAAGATATTTTACTAGAAGCTCCAAGAAGATACTTTTAATTTAAGGAGTTATGAAATATGGATTTGACAAGGAAGTGGAATAGAGTCATCAAAACATAATACACATGAATTAGAAATTTAAAGATGATCACAAATTTGCTAATAAAGCCCAAAATAAAAAAATGAAATCATCACATCTGGTTTATTCAAACATTACAGACACAAGTGCATTACAAAAGTAAAATATAACTTTAATTCCCACAGGCTGTCTGTTGTAATATTATGCTAAGGAGCACCACAGGAAAACACAGGAACAAATTCATGAAAATTCTGAATAGAGTAACTTTCTGTAAAACACAAAACTAATGCTTTCTAGGAATATGTAAAATACTCTAGTTATAAATCCACCTTTATCAATGAGGCTCATGTTAAATTATAATCATTATGAAACAGATTTTAAATAGAAGCCCCAAAGCAGTATATACAGTTGTGAACCATTACTCATAATGGGTAAATGCAATGTTAATACAATTGATATATAAAAACACACTGTAGACGGCTGGGCACAGTAGCATGCATCTGTAGTCTCAGCAGCTTGGGAGGCTGAAGCAGGAGGATTGCTTGAGTGCAGGAGTTTGAGGTTGCAGTGAGCTATGATGACACCACTGTACTCTAGCCTGGGTGACAGAGTGAGACTCTATTTCAAACACAAACAGACACACACACATACATACACTGTAGAGATGATGGAGTACATTAGAAATGTTATATTCACTGTAGCTATCTCAAATTCATCAGTGAATGCTAATTTGCAAAAACTCCCCAAATTCTGTCAGGTAAGCTATTCAAACTGAAAAATACTCATTCTGTTATGCTCATCAGGATTGCTCTTAGTAATGCTTTCATTCTTAGTATTATATGTGTTATATTTTAAATATTTATAAATATCTAAAATGCATCAATTCCTTTTTATTCCTTTGTAATTTCTTATTGCCTCTTTTTAAGTATGTTTTCTCTTTCCTTTTTTCTTTTATTAGAAACGGGGTCTTGCTCTTGCTCAGGCTGGTCTTCAACTCCTGAGCTCAAGCAATCCTCCCACCTCAGCCTCCCAGAGTGCTAGGATTACAGGCGTGAGGCACCACACCCAGCCATTGTTTTCTCTTTTGAAGGACTAGATACCAAACTATGTTCTGACTATCTCTTTTATTTAATTTAGGCTCTTAATTAGATTGAATATATATTTGTTAAATGAGTGTCCTTTTCAAAGAAGAAAGTGGCTTTTTATTTAAAAATGGCATCTAGCCAGCACCCTCTGATGTGACTCTTTCAACTCCCACTAAAATGCGTATGAAGATACAGGAAGAAGCCAAGGACTCAGCATCAAAAACTAGGCTGGCAGTTAATATCCTACCAAGAATTATTTTAAACACCACAGCTGATAGAGGTGGACACAGAGTAGAAGAGTAAAGGAAAGAAAAACAAAATGCAATGGAAAGAAAAGAACCAGACAGGAAAACACCATGAAAGAAATATTACTTGGCTCCTATCAAGAAATCATTTTTTAAAGTTAAAGTGAAAAGAACTTAACATTTCCTTGCTCTCTCATGCAAAACTACTGGATCTAATCTAATGGAAAATGCATCTACACTAATGTCAGTAGATACTTAAGACAATGTTTAACCAAGTAATCTTTTACAAGGAATTACATAAAGAAAACTATTTAATAAGGCTAAAATAATAGGTCAAGAAACTAAAAATCCTGAAGTCAGATGAGCAAAGCATGGAGCTCTAGAACTAGAGCATGCTGGGTCTAAAACCCAATTTGATGTGTACCTGGTCCACTAAGTGATCGTTTAACCTCTTTAAGCCTTCGGGTCCTTAATTTCCAGGTGAATACAATAATGCCTGTTCTGTGGATGACAAAAGATGATGGCCCTTGACACACAGAAGATTCCCAATAAATAGTGGCCATTATTATTACCTGTCTCACTGGAGGTGAGAGATCAATTACACTTAGCATCTGCTTTTAGTCTTTAGTTTTCTACTGTTCTTGAAGATAAATATTTTTGTGGAGTCAGGCTTAGACAAAACTTTTAAAGAGGAACAATTTGTCTTTGGTGTTCTGCTTCTTTCCCTTTTGATGTCTCCATTTCATTTGTTACATTCTTGGTTTTCTACATTACTACCATACTATGGTCAAAAACATTGCTGTCCAAAGATTTTAACAAATCTAGAGTCTGTGATAAAATGTCTGGCACGCCAATGACTAAGTATGTCAGCCTTCCCAGATTATAACTGAATTTCACCCTTTGTCTTTTTGGAGGCACATCTTAACTCAAATTTTGAGTCTAACAGCAGAATTTTCGGTGCCATGACAGACCAGGAGGGCTGGACTTCGGAGCTGGCAGGTCTTAAATCTTTCCTCAGCTCTCTAGTCTGTTCCATCCGGGCACACAACATCAGGTAGACTACTAACTGCACAATAACTCTGGAGTCCCTGGTTTAATCTCTAGGCAATGGGGTTGTCAGGAGCAAAGAAATAAAAAAGTACCCTCTCTGTAAATTTTGCTTAAAACATTAAGTATCCCAGGTCTAAGAGTCAGCATATGTTTAAACAAAAGTTGCTTTTTCTCTTAAATTCTTAAAGGGCCACTGTTCTTTTTTCCCCACACAACAAACTATTTTTATTAAACAAACTAGACTGAAGCATTTTTAAACAAAATTTCCAGGAGATTCAATGTAAACTTGTTTACATCAGAAGAACAGAAATTGGTATAGGCATTTAAATCTGCAAAACACAATGTTCTCTTGAGTTACTTCATGAACTGCTCATTTAGAAGACAATTACAGTAATCCAGATATCTAACTATATTATAACTTCGTACATCAAATCAGTTCATGCAGTATACCTAATTAGCACATTACAATGAGAAGGATCAATTGAAACTACAAGTTGAACGTATTAATATTTGGTCATTAGTAAACTAAGAATAAAATAAACAAAAACATGGTAAGTCATTATGCTCTGGAGTTTCTTAAGAGGAAATAATTTCTAGTCACACTAAATATCTCTGTATAAGTACCTTAATAACAACAGCCTCATTCCTTTAGAGCAAATACGGAAGGAAAATAATTTAAGAAAATGTTGCTCATTTCAATTAAGTGAAATGGATGAGAGACAGAGAACACAGACAGTATGCCCTGAGGGTGGCCAGCCAACTGAAGTTCTTTCTTCTTTTCTCTGCCAAACCAGCCAGTCTGAAAACCTGTCTGACTTTCAGGTTTAGTAAAAAAGAATGCTGAGCTGTCTTTGCATCAGCAAAAGGGGGTGGAAGAAGACAAGCATGAACCAAAAAATTGTTCACTGAAGCTAGCCTAAAATAATTGAAGCAACAGGGGAATCTGAACAATTTTAAAGATTCTATAATATAACATGGGTAAGGTCAACTGGAAATAAAATTGCCAAGATATGAACAGCTTTTGCAGGAAGTTTTCCTAATGAATTTGCATGGAGATGGAATGCAGCTTGTCAGCAGTTTATCTCTGATACTAGTTAGGAAAGCAAAGGCTTTGATATTTGTCTATGTTTTTCAGAGGGACACAACAGAAGTTAAAAAAAAATAAAGGAGGAAAAAAAGGAAACGAGAGAGGAAAGAAGGGAGGTAGGGAAGGAGGGAAGAAAGGAAGGGAGAGTCCACAATTATAATCCAAGTAGAGTATCAGCTTCCAGCCACCAATGTCCTGTGTCATTGTGATGTGTTATTAAATGAAGACAGCTCTTCCAGGCAAATATTCTCTCTTTTTTTTTTTCCTTTTTTTTTTGTTCTTCTCAGAAAGAAATGGCATAATCTCAAAGAGGATCACTTCTGCTCTAGGAAAGTGAAAAAATGTACTCTTCCAGGCTCCATGTCTATGAGAGGCCTTGACAGGAGGTGTTTTGAAGAAATTACACAGGCTACTGAAGCACAAATAAATGAGCCCTCTTCCTCTACATACTCTACTTTCATCCCTTTCTTGAACTGGTTTATGGGTATGGATGAGAAGAGAACTAATTATACGACAGCTTTGATTTTCCTACTCTAAACCTTTACCCAAGTACCAGCAACAGACCCATGAATACGAGTACAGAAAAAATGGTGCAAGGTCAAAGAACAAATCCCCGCATAGGTACATTTCTGACACATCTATTCAGGAAGAACATTTTATCTACTTCCTTGTTCCTTTAGAAGTACTGATATACAATTACATTTAATGAGGTATAAAAACACATGAAATAACGTATCATTTTCAACCATTAAATCAGAGGGAAAACATTTTAAATGATAACTTAATGCTAACGGCAGTACAGAGAAACTTCTCTCATACATTGCTGATGGCATAGTAAATTATAAACCTTTTGGGAAAATAATTTGACCATTTCAGTTCAATATCATGAACTGAGCTGGTAAGGAAAATCTCTCCACCAGCTGCATACGTATGTAAGTACTGAATAAAACAAAACATTTTTACTACCTAATTAAGCTTGCAGCCAAGAGAGGGAAATCTCCAGGATCCCCCCAAAACCAAAAAAACAAACAAACAAAAACAACAAAAAACCCCCCCAAACCAGCTAGCCCCAGGGATGGGGCCAGATACAAGCTATAGCTGAGGGCAATCAAAGGAGCAGACATGATCCAGTCACAAAGAAATCTTGACGTGAGTGAAATGTACAAAGCCACGTTGGGCTGCTGTATTTGCAGGCCTAAACAATACTCCATCAAGGGCAAGAGGCTTCTTGTCAGCCCTGACTAAGGTTGGAAAGAAAGTCATTCCAAGAATTTGAAAACCAAGGCCTGGCCTGTGCTGATGGCTGGGATATTCAAACTCACAGTACCCCTGTGATTCACAGACCCCAAGGAGAAATGGGATACAATGACAGGTCCAGGATCGGTTAATGCTTAACTTGTTTGTGTAGTAGTCCCCTATTACCCACGGTTTCGCTTTCCATAGTTTCAGTTACCTGTGGTCAACCACAGTCCCAAAATATGTGAGTACTACTGTAAGATATTTTGAGAGAAAGAGAGAGAGAAAGAGATCACATTCACATAACTTTTATTACAATGTATTGTTATTATTGTTCTATTTTATTATGTTATTGTTGTCAATCTCTTACTGTGCCTAATTTGTAAGTTAAACTTTATCATAGGCATGCACGTAAAGGGAAAAACATAGTATGTATAGTATTTGGTACTATCTGTGATTTCAGGCATCCACTGGGGGCGTCTTATACCCCACAGATATGGGTGAACTACGTATAGTTCTCTAACATGTATTCTGTGGAAAACGGTAAGTTATTCACCCAGTAAAGATGACTATAACTGTCAGAAAGTGCAATCCAAGGTTAAGGAAAAGAAAATACATGTTAGTCACTACAAACAAAAGATGTTTGCACCCTAAACACTGGAGAATACAGAACAAATGGAAAGAGACTTCAAAATAAGTAAGTTTATAATGTTCAAATTGATAAAGGGAAGAATAGAAACTGTTAGGCAAGAATAAGTTTGCAGGAAAAGAAGGTGAAAACAAAATTTCTAGGTGAAAAGCACATCCACTAAAATAATTAATTGACAAGTTGACTTATAGGCTAGACAGAGCTGAGGACAAAATCAGTGAATTGAAAGACAAATCTCAGAAAATTGGAACTTTATATAATACATAAATGTTGAATATATACATATGCATATATATTAAATAATTATATTTATTAGAACAAAACAAATCCCAAATACTGACAAAGGTATGTATACAAAGATGTTCATTATGAGTTCAATTTTAATAATAAAAATCAAAACTCAAATAATTTTAAAGTCCACTGACTTTAAATTAAGTTGTTATATATTCATTTAGTAGAATAATGTGCTTTCATTAAAGTTAATTATTATATAAAGTCTATGAAGCAAATTGTAAAGTGTATATAAAATTAAGTGAAAAAAAGCATGCTGGAAATTTTTATGTAGTAATTGTTAACTACAAAACATATATAGAAAAAATAACTACAAGTAAAATAATATTATACTAGTGACTATGTTAAGGAAGTAAGATTATATAATTTTATCTTTTCTGTAGTCCCTTAGTTAGGAGTTAAGTATTAGTAATTATCTGCATTAGATAACTCCTTTAGTTGAAATATCTCAACCCTTGCGTCAGTTATAATGTAAATTTTGGAATCTTGAGTGAAAAGTTCAGGACTCTTTTCTCTTGATTAATTACAACATAAGCATGTCCAACATAAAGGGATACTCTTTCTTTATGCTCCACTCTTCATTTACACCTTGATACCACCATGGGCAAAGCTACTTCAGACAAAGCAGGAACTCCAGGAAAGTACTCTCAGGCCTCTGGTAATTTATAGGAGTTGCAGAAATGGTACAGACTTTGACAGTATTTTACTGTGCCTGGCAGAGTGCCTCAAAAATATCTAATTAATCAATAGTCCACTACTGGGTCCTTATAAATGGACACTTTTCTTACCTATTCCTTAAAGCTGTAGGACACAGTATAAATGATCTTTACCTAAATTTTAAACACTATTCCTAGAAAGTATGACATAAATCAAGCCTGAATTTCTCCTATGAATTATAATTTTACATAATTATTACTTCTCTAATATTTTATGTTCTGTAGAAAACCACATTTAATTAATCTATGCTTGAAAGCTTTTAACTGAATATAGTTTGCTCAAAGAGAATAACAGAATAAATAATCACATACATTCATATTTAGAATATAACATGGTAGAGGAATTTCTAGCATTACATCTTAATTCTTAAAGATTAAGTGTTTCTTCAAGATTTCAAAGGTTTGGATTTAATAAAAAAATTCTTTTGGATGTTCAAAGGAAGCTTTGAAAAGCTGTTACAGGAAGCTTAGATGATGACCACTTGATGACTGAAAAGCCAATCCAGATATATGTTTTTATCATGACTTTCCTGCAGAGATCAAGTTTATTCTGCTGTCTGCAAAACAGAATGTCTTTCTGTTTTCTCATCATCATTAAAAAGTTTCACCTTGTACCCTTATGTTATGCAAGACATATCTGTCTTAAGCTGCATAGTCAACATTTTTGCACAGAAGCTTTTATCCTTTGATGTCTCAATATGCTGATATTTCAGTGTCAAGAAGCTTTAGACACCTCCCTGAGTCACCTGAGGCACTAACTTTGAGGTCGAGTTCACAAAATCAGCCCTTTCCACTGTAGCTATAAACTTTACATACAGGCCTGCTATGGTTTGAAAGTCCCTTCCAAAACTCATGTTGAAATTTAATCACCAATGTAACAGTATTAAGAGGTGAGACCTTTCATAGGTGAGTAAGTCATGAAGGCTTTCCTCTCATGAATAAATTAATGCTGTTATTACAGGAGTTCCACCCCCTACCCCCGCTTTTCTCTGTGTCTGGCATGCTCACTTGCACTTCCACCACGGAATGACATAGCATGAAAGCTCTTACCAGACGCCAGCAGCATATTCTTGGATTTCCCAGCCTCCAAGAACCAGGAGCCAAAGAAATCTCTTTTCTTTATTAATTACCCCGTCTGACACTCTGTTATAGCAGCAGAAAATGGACTCTAAGACAAGGCCTTTAGAAAACACCCTTTTATTTCTTTTTGTCAACAATTGAGAAAACCTGAATATTTTGCGTGACTATAAAGTAGTGAGACTTTCTAAGAAACAAATCAGAATTAACATTTATACATAAGTTGTGGCCCTTGTTCTTGGTGTATCTATTTAAGCATTTATAATTTTACCTCTCCTTTCTACAAAAGGCTTGTAGTTAACACAAGAGAGGATCACTTAAAAGACACACCTTCACAGAACTTCACTAAGAGCCTTGTTCTTTCAATGATGCTATCCAAACTCAAAATATCCCTGTGTCTGCTTTTGGGGACAATTTCTTTGCCAGGGAAGAAAAGCATTCTTGTTATATTGAATTTGCCAGACATTTACTCTCCTCTGCAGGGCAATGACCTTCACTGTTCTGCTTATCTCCCTCAACTTCCACTGCCATCTCCCTTTCCATGTGATTCATCAGCCACAGGAAAACTATTCTGGCTGGAAACCGGCTGGCGGTGCAATTTGAGAGAAAGGACAGAAGTAAAGGCACTTAACTAGGATGCAGAAGAGAGGAAGCTGCTGCCTGAGGACAGCTGGCTGCTTATTCCTACAGCTACAACCAGGCTATGTCTCTGTAACAGATGTGTGCCCTGTATCAAAAGAGAAAGAATACAATTGGCATGTCTTGTTTCTTTTAATAATTGGTTTTCAATTTATTATTTATACATTTGTCTAACATTTTACTTCTAGATTTTTTTTTCAAAACTACCTCTGAGAAAGGTAACCTTATTTGATTGCTAAATTTTAAAGAAAAACACTTTAACTTGCCATTTAAAAAAAAAAGGCAAGAATAAAAAATCTAACTTAAAAACATGCATTTTAAGTGCAGATTTCTGCAGCGGTTAACAATAAGATTAAACATAAATGTTGGGATCAATTACATTTGAGTTCCCATCACGGGCCTTCCCTAACTTCTCTGAATCTCAATTTCTCCTCCAAAAACCATGTACCTCACAAGGAGATTTTGAGGACTAAAGGACACAACCTAAGTGAAATCACATGGTATGAGATCTTACAATAGATACTCACAGACAATCAAAAAATATTTGGCTTTTCCTTTGTTACAATTATCCTTTTTTTTAAATTGACAAATAATAATTATATATATTTATGGGGTACAATGTGATGTTTTGATGTATGTACACACTGTGGAGTGATTAGATCAAGCTAATTAACAAATCCATCACTTCATATATTTATTTATTTATTTGATGTGGTAAGAACATTAAAAATCTACTCTTTTAGCAATTTTAAAATACACATTATTATTACCCATAGTTACCATGCTGTGCAACAGATCTCTAAAATTTATTTCCACAATTGCCTTTTGATGATGATTATGATGATAATGATTGCTAACAACTTCTGAGTATTTATTACACACTAGTTATTGTATTTTCACTGCAACATGAGAACCCCGAGACTTAAGGAAGTTAAATAACTTTACCAAGGTCACAAGCCAATAGCAGCAGTGCTGGGATTTTAATTCATATCAGTCTGACTCCAGAGCCAGTGTTGTTTTCCACTATGATATGCATACTCTGTTCTCTTATCAGTGATTATGGCAGGGAGTTCACTACTTACTAAAGTAGGCCTATTATTTAATCTTTGGCCACAATTACTAAGTCAATCTTTCTAACATACAACCGATTTTTTCTTTTTAATTTCTCTTTATCCTGTAACAAGATTTCTCTTCATGGCATCCTGGTTGCTCTGATTAATATGATATATTTGCCTTATATTGTAGACCCAGAACCATTACAATACACCAAGTATACTCTTCTGGTTAATAGAGTCTGCAAGACGCTCTCCTTCATCTGGATATGAACGGAACCAAAAAGATTCCACAATATACATTAAGTACTTCGTTACAAAAATAATGTAATGGAGAAAAGTTCCACTATAATAAGGGATATGAAACTTCACAAGTCAGCGCAAAAGTCACGTGGACACGGGCAGAAAGTAGAGGAGGAGGAGGGAGGGCTCGGCAAGACTTCAAACAGCCCGAGTTAGGCAGACAGGGAGAAGCAAATCAAGAAAAATGGCAGAGGCGGCATTTGTAGCAGACAATAAGGTCGAGAAAAAAAAAAAAGAATAACCTTTGAGATAAAAGTCAAGGAAGGTATTCAGATTGGAAGTAAATGAGGAAATGGAACCAAAACAAAGCACAGAGAAGCAAGAGATTCCCGCAAGTCTTGTGGGGACGTGAGGGGACCACGACAGCATTTAGATAGAGACAGAAGCAAAGATAGGACAGTAATTATCAATAAAAGCGACCTGTGCCAGTTAAAGACCATGAAGCTTGTGATGAGGAGGATTAGAAGGCTTGTGGTCACGGTTTACTTAATCCACGGATGAGCACATTGTTCCACTGTCTGGAAAGTGGCAGCTAAATTCCTCAGCCACCAAACAAGCTTCTGCACACTCAGTAGCAACAGACCAGACAGAGAGACACTTAAGAAGCCAACAACTAGACAAAGAATTCCTGGTTAGGTTAATCAGAGTAGGCCACTTTGGAGATTATTATTCTCTCCAGTATTTTAATCTCTAACGATATCCCCAAAATTCAATGTATACCATCCATAAGGAGTTTGGAGTTTATAAAAATGTCTGTAACTAAAAACCTTATTTCATGCTGAGAATATAACAGCACCTAAAATACACATGCTTTTTGCATGTATATTTTATTTTAGTACATGCGTATTTCTTTTAGTGCATCCTGCCTAGATGGAAACAGTAACTCTAGAGGTCCACCTCAGAACATTCCCTCATCTGTCAGGGATAATTGATGTGGGTAACATTTGTTCTTCAGCTGCTGTGCATTTTTTCACTTATCATTGCTTTGAATCGTACCACTCAGCATTAAAAAACAGTCATTTTGTTTCACTCTCTCAGCACAAATAATACAAAAATCCATGCAGTGATGCATGAAGGATTCCATTACAATGTATTCCTACCACACAAAGGAAAATTCCTATCCCTTGCTCAAAACTGTAAACTTAAAGGGAAAGAACAAGTGTGTGAGTTCTAGATTAGTAAGGAATGATCCCTAATTTTAACAACTGTGGTTCAAGTTTTAACTTTATATTTTAGCACTAAAGGAACATACTTCTAAGAATGATCAGGAACGAACTTACTCAATTATTTCAATGTATTCCTATTGTCATATTTTAATGACAAAACATATTATTACATTTCTATCTGCCACGTTGTAAGATATTGTTTGGTGGTAACATTATATGGGATTCTCTGCCCCAGCCTTCAATAGATCTTGCATTCTACAGTTCTCAAATTAAGCCCAACAAGTCTAAAAGTAATACTCCACTTACCACTGACCTCAAAGGCATAGCCTCTAAAAATAAATGGCAGCGGGGAAGAGTATGGGGAGAGGGGAAAATAAACACAAAAAAAAAACCAGTAAGAAAAAAACATTAAAAATACAAAAAAACTCCACATAAATATTGAACTCAGCATCCTAATATAACTAACTATAATCTTCAGAATACTTTTCTTTCTCTTACTTCCCTTCTGAGAAAAAAAATCTCATAAATCAGCAATAGGTGAAATATTAATAAAGAAATCAAAGAGTAATTTAAAAATTAATATTCTACAAAATGTCAAATCAATAAGTAAAAGGTAATCTCTAAATTGGTGACTAGAAATTTGAGACTCTATATTCCAAAGTCATTTTAGAATGTTGTCATTATATGCAATCAAAAGATATTTTTCATATATTATACTTCCAGACTTTTAAAATACCTTATGATATTAAATATAAAAGAACAAAAAATGCCTGAGATATGCATATTACTCTTGGTACCTAAGGATTTAAGCTTATTGCTATAGTAATTAATTCAGGACTATCCCTTCTATTAATATAGCATGCTGCTGGACTATAAGCATAATTCAAGTTGAAATATGGATAACTTTCTTAAAATGTAGGGATGCAAATACTCATATATCTCAGTTAATATATTTAGATAAAATACATTCTAGAGTTTCTATTTCTCTAACATGCATACAAATCTGAAATGCATCATGTTTTCCTACAATATTTGATTAATCTAAGAACTAAAATTTACTTAGGAAATTATGAAAGAATAAATATTTAAGGATGAAGGAATCAATAGTGGAATAAAATTAGAAATCAACTCCAAGAAAAACATTCAATTCTACACAAAGTCATGGAAATTATGTAACCTATTGCTGAACAATTATTGGGTCAAGGAGGAAATTAAGGTAGAAATCAAAAGTCCTTGAACTAAATGACAAAAGGGACACAAGTTATCAAAATCTGTGGGATTCAGCAAAAGCAGTCCTAGGGAGAAAATTCATAGCCTTAAATGCCTACATCGAAAAGACAGAAAGATCACAAATTAACAAACTAATGAATAGTCTCAAGGAACCAGAAAAGGAAGAGAAAATCAAACCCAAACCCAGCAGAAGAAAAGAAATGACTACGGTCAGAGCAGAACTAAATGTTTTTCAAAAAATAATAAAAAGTTTTCTTTACAGTATTTTATATTCATATAAAAATTACTGAATAAATTATAACTGTCATCTGACATCTATAATATCTTGTCTTGCATTTATGTATTATATGTCATATATAACACATCATATATTATAATATTACATGCTAGTGTTTCTCAAAGTGGAATCCAAGATGCAACAACCACTACTATATTCAAAGAGGTTTTTATAACTAGTTTTTAATATAAAACTCCTTTTTAAGTGATTATTCATGTCTTTAAATAGAACACATCTTTGGTTTCTAGATTCTCAAATAAATTAAAATGGTTATTTAAGATCAAGATAAGGGCATAATGTGGCAAAGTTTTGTATTACTAATTGCCAAGAGCTAAAGAAAAGTAACAGAGATGTAAATGTAGAAAGTAAATATTAAATGATGGACCCCCAATACATAAACCAAGGTTTCTCAATAGCGTAAATGGACATAAGGCTTGAGAGAACTGAATCATCACATGACTGCTGGCAGTAATCAGTACAATACTCACTTGTGCTAATTTAGTTTCAGCGAAATACAACATTGTTTATTACACTGATCTTGTTAATTTGTGTATGTTACTGGTTGTATAATTGTATGGGGATCTGTTTTATAAATTTGTTTCAGTTTTATGGCTATATAACTATATAAGGGGACAAAGCATAAAGTTTGTGAAAAAGTATAATTGGATTTTCTGGTATATTATATTGTTAAGTCAATACCAAGGAGTCCATGACAATTTTTTTCTTTAAAGGCAGTCTGAACATTTCTCAATGTTGAGAACTATTAATACTATTGCAAACTTTTCAAAGCACTTTTCATCGTTTCATCTAATCCTCTAAGCAGCCCTGTAAGGCTCACCTCCATTTTCAAGAATAGGCAAATGTGGCACAGGTAGGTTACCTGGCTTGCCTGTGATTATACTTTAGGCTTTGGCAGAACTGCAGTCTATGAATCTAAAGCAGAGTGTTTTTTCTATAACAGCACACTAAACATATTGGTGAGCTTGAACTATAGTTTTAAAGCTTGAAAGAAAAAAGTAAAGAAGATCATTTGTATTTGCTCTTTTTGTAAAGGAAGTGGGAGAGATGAGGAAAGCGATACACTTATAGGTATTCACAAGACAGAAAGCATCTAGTGAAATTGGAGAAGAGATCTGCTGGGGCATCAGCTGAGGAAGAAATGAATCCCTGCCAGCTCTAAGTGCCAACTTCCCCATGCACCTGCGGTTAACCACCGATGTCACGGGCAGACTAAAAATGGAATCATGTTCCTGCAAGGAGAAACTCAAAATGAAATATCCCAAAGACCAACAACTCTCAGAACTAGACTTAGGACTGGAGCTAACAGGAGCCAGCAGGCCTTGCTTGTCTTCACATTAATACGCAGTACGTTCTTCCTTCAGCATTATTATTAGAGGGCTTAAGTTGCCTTGAGAAGTTGTACTTGATGTCAAATAATGCTATAAATCAATTGCAGATTCTAGACTATATATAAAGATGAAAAGAGATATATTTATGCTTGAAAACTAAAAGTGCCAGCAAAAGGCACCTGTGAAGGAGTCAATTCAACATGTATTCATTCAGTGCCTATTATATGTAAAGCACTGTTCTTGATCAAAATGAGAATACATGTTCCTTGCCCCCTAGAGGTTTATAATCTTATAGGCACTTATAATCTTATGTTGACAAATGATCACTACATTTTTTAAAGGCTATGACTAATAGAAACATACTGCATATGGAAAAATGGTTCTTAGAGAAATTCTCAATTTGGGGATGATGGGCAAAGTGAAGATCTAGGTAACCTTACGGATTTACCTGAGCATTTAAGAAAACTCCAGTTGAATTAGTCTTTGCTCCCCTTTGTCCATACCCCACGGCAGTTTGTACCTCTATTAGAGAGTCTGCAATGGAGGAAAGGGCTGAGGGGGAAACAAAGGCAGATGTAAGTGACACACAGGTGAATCCTTAGCATAGAAGAATGGAGGAGCAAGAGGAGGGAAGTGGAGGGTGGAGACAAAAGGTAATAAAAATGACCAATATTTAAGCTAAGTAACTTGGAGAACAGGAATGACAGGAACTGAGAAAGGAATACAAAAGGATGACGGAGTGAACACCCTGGAGGAAATATAAAAGCTTCCCTTTCAGACATATTTAATTTGAGATATCTGGGGAGGCATGTCTACTAGGAGATGCTCCTAGCTCACAATGAGAAGAGGGACCCTGGGAGACATATCAGGGCTAAACATTGAAATTCTGTAGTCATTACACGTAAGGAAAGATAAAAATAGCTGAAGTGATGGGATCAATGAAGTCAAAGGGTTACTTACAGGGTGGAAAAATGAAAGGGAAAGCAGGTATTGGAGAAATAAATTAATTTGGGTGACACACTTGAGAGAAGCCTTTGAGGGAGAGAGAGCAAATAAAGCTTAAAGTGAAGAGAATGTAAAGAAAACAAGCAAGGACAAGTGGTCAGGGCTGTCGAGAGAGTGAACAGATTGAAGATGGAGGATTGAGCCTGAAAGGAAGGTCAGGGTCTCTCACCTACATACGCTTTTTCCAAAGACCTAGGAATGTGTTCGTCTGTCAGATGTTTTTGCAGAAATGAGATACTTGAACTGCAATTAGTCGAGACACCTGTCAGTTTCCACTCTGACTTCTCCGTCACTGTGTCTGCTGTGATTATTGTAGCTACGAGTGAGCATTTTTCAGATTTGCCTAAGGAGAATTCGAGTTGGTAATATAGTAACTTTCGGTTTCGGGAATATGTCTAAGTGATTTACAGTCATTTTTGAGTATAGTTAAGTAGAGCCCTAGGATAGGAATGACTTCCAGAAATGTATTACATCCTTCTGTACTGACTCACCTGGAGTCGTGACTTACGGTACAAGAATGGTATCACAATAAGAACTGTAAAGCTCAGGGTGGAGAAGATGTGAGTGGTGAAGAAAGAAGGTTTGAAAGATATGGAGCCATAAACTTATCTGTAGAGAAATCCCCCCAATCATTAAACACAGAACACTTTAAACAGGGGATTTTCTTCTCTATGTCTGGTCAAAATGGAAATTTTCCGTCAGTTGGACAGTTGGACAGTTGAAAACACACCACACCAATATAGAAGAAAAATTCTTTTTTGATAGAAATGACATAGAGTAATATTTATCAGCATGTCTGTGTTTGTAAGACACAAATTTGCAGGAGTACTACAAACAGGTCTGTGTGAGGAGGGACATGTTTTATGCATGTCTACTATCAGTACTAAAACGTATCACAACCACTTGAGGAAAATCTGGATCATTTTTATATTCCATCTTTCAAAATTATATTAAAAAATTTTTGTCATATACAAAGGTAATCAAACCGTATATTGTAAAACAAATAGATAAGTAATATAAAAATGTACAAGGCAGTTAATAGAGATTACTTTAAAACTGTGCACTGTTTGTTGTTATCCAGCAACTTTTTAAATTTGTAATTGTTATGATTTATTTTTTTCACTTTAATCAATTACTTTTTCACCTAATTTTACATTCATAACTTAGTATTTTTTGTCTTAACAAGTATGCCCACATTGTATAAGCTTCAGATTATATGAAAGTTGGCTCTACTCCAATTATAGATCCTGCATTCAAGAATGCAGTATCAGCAGAACCGTGGGGTCAGAATTCAGACTACAATGACTGAAAAGAATTAAAACTCTTCATGAAAAGATTATCATTAAAAAGAATAGAAAAAGAAAAGCATGAACTGGGAGATGTATTTGTAACACATTTAACAAAGGATTAGTATTCTGGGTATAAAAATAGAACTCCAATGAATCAATAAGAGATAAATAATCCAAGAGACAAACAGAAAAATGGGCTAAAGACATAAAAAAGCACACCAAAAAAAACATGGATGACCCATAATCTTCAAAAATAAAAAAAGCTCAAGCTCATTATAAATGAGGGTAATGCATATATAAAACCACGAGATGTTTATTCATACCCCGCAGATTGGCAAAACACTTAAATATAATAATATCATGAAGTACTGTCGAGTCATGGAGCAACAGGAACTTTCATCAGCTGTGACAGCAAGCATAAACTGGCACAACCACTTTGGAAAACAATATGGAAATACCAAGCCAAGTTAAAAGATCCACAGCCGTGCGAAGCACAAATACCTTTCCTGGATAAAAAATCATGTACACATGGATAGTTTGTAATAGAAATAGCAAACAACCACCACCACAGAAACAATCCAGATGCTTTTCAACAGCATAATGTCTAAGTAAATTGGGGTATATTCACACAACTAAAAAACAGCAATGAATATGAACAAACTTGTGTCACATACTTCAATAGGGATGAGTCTCAAAAATTTAACTTTGAATTAAAAAACTTCCTGTAAAAGAATATACAATGTATGCTTTCATTTCTATATAGGTAAAATCAAGCAAAACTAACCAACACTGTTTAGGGATGCATACATTTGTAATGAAACTATATTAATAAATATTCAACAAAATCCAGCACATTGTTTAGCTCTGAAACACAGAGTGCAGAATGTGTTTTAGATGGGCATCACGATGACCTTCAGAGATACTGTTATTGTTCTATTTCTTATGCATAGCGTTGGGTAAGTGACCATTCATTTTATTATTGTTTTCAAAATTCTAACCACATGTTTTATATACTCTTTTGTATATACGATATTTCACAAAATAAAATTTGCAAAGGAGATTAGAGAGAGGCAATAGAAGTACACCAATCTTTAATAAATTATGACTTAAGGTGGTGATGGTACAAATAACTGACAACCCACAAACATCTCCTTATTCAAGGTTACAAATAGAGTCAAGAAGCAGAAATAACCTTGTTTTGATTTTTCTTAATAGAGCTATAAGTTATCCTAAGGTAATATAGGAATACTTAACATTCTGTTTTTGCACAATACTAATAGCCTTTGTGAAACACATTTAACTAACCAAGGATTAGTATTCTGGCTATAAAAGTATTAATAGAACTCCTATGAATCAATAAGAGACAAATAATCCATGAGACGAACAGAACAATGGGCTAAAGACATGAACAAGCCACAACATCATTATGAATGAAGTTGCATATTCCTGGATCATCAAAAATTCTTGACTATCTCAGTGCTATCTCTTTTGGACAGTAAGCTCTAAATCCCTGAGGCTGCCAACAGTCAGCCACAGAGCTATAAAATTCAGGGTCAAGTGACAGGTGTACAGTTTTTCAAGCATAATTCTTACTCCTGAAAATATGAAAGCGTAATTGGAAATATAATGCCATGCAACT
This sequence comes from Avahi laniger, assembly GCA_963575035.1. NCBI lineage: Eukaryota > Metazoa > Chordata > Mammalia > Primates > Indriidae > Avahi > Avahi laniger. Next base: position 2,166 of record CAUYSK010029077.1, on the reverse strand, counting down.
CCCTAATGCAGCACCGTTAGCACTGAGGAAAACACTGGGTGGCTCAGGAGACAGTAGTTTCGGAATACATATAAAAAGCAGGTTGTGGAAACTTCTGTATCTACCTAAAGTCATGCTATGAACCTTTTCCTCCAATTTAAAAGCAGCAAAAATGCAGTTGTGTATGGGAGAAAACAGACTCACAAATCTTGAATAAGAAGTCTGGGCAGTCTTGGTTATTTTGCTTATAAATTTGTGAATTATGGCATTCATGAGGCAACTGGACATTTGAATACTAACTCCACATATGATATGAAGAAATCATTACTAATTATTTAGGTGTAATAATGTATTATGGTTATGTTAAAAAGAATAAGTCCTTACTTTATAGTGACACATACTGCAAGATTTGCAGATGAAGTTATGTCAGGATTTTGCTTCAAAATAAGAATGGAAGGGTCAAGTGGGGGGGAGGACATGCAACAAAATTGGTCATAAGATACTAATTGTTATAGTTGTATGATGGACGCCTGGGGATTGTACTATTTTGCCCATTTTTAAAAATGTCCGACAATCTCCACAATAAAAAGATACACACAGAGAGACATACACACTCTTCTATATTTTTCCCTCTAAGCTAATATTTTCAAATTACATTTTCTTCTATTCTTGGTTTTTTCTCTTTCTTCCATTTCCTCCCTTTTTCCAATCCCTTCTCCACATTCCAGCCAGAGGAATTTGTTTTCTAAAACGCAAAATGTTGTTTCAGTGACTTTCAGTGACTCCCTGCTTCCTACAGAATAAAGGCCCAAACTCCTTGCCTTGGATTAAGGGCTTGAATTCCAACTCACCTCTCCAGAGGATCTCCTGCTTCTACTGAGCCACTTGGATGCCCTGGAAGAGCTATGCCATTGCAGCTGTGGTCCTCTCTGCCCTGGCACACTCTTTACTCAGCACCTTCTTTACCTGGATAATGCCTACTTACCCTTGGAACTCACCTGAGACCTCGATGTTCCTTATAAAACCCTCCCTGTCCCTCCTATGAGTGGCCCAGCAGCTGTGCCCACACCTAACACAACACCTGCCATGTTGCAAGACAAGAGTTTTTACTTATGTGTTTACCTGTCTAGGCAGTAATTCTTTGACTTAAAACATGACAGGTTCGTCTTGCATTGCCAGGATCTGGAATAACACATGTCACATCTAGAAAGCCGTCAGTGTGATTTCTGCAATTAGAAAATGATCTCATTCTCTCATATTTCCTCAGCCTCTTCATCAAAGAGAGGAAGAACTAACCAGATTCTGGCTAATGATAACAATTTTAATAAGAGTAATGGCAGGAGGGGGAGCAGGGGAGAAGAGCTAATATTTACTATCTGCCAGTTAGTGTTCTAAGCACTCTATTTATATTATTCACTTAATCAGGAAACTCAAGATACCTGTTAAAAATACAGATTCCTGGGACTCATCCCAGAATTATTGAATCAGAATTTCTTGGGGCAGGGACCAGGAATCTATTTTTAATAGGTGCCTCATGCATTTCTGATCTTAAGTCAGCCTTTGGAGTAACCACTTTAGCAATACAGAGCAAAAGAAAGTTCACATGACATCATGTACATTTTTCAAGTTGAAGTTCATTATTACAAAATAGATATTATTTTATAATGCTCTATAAATTTGCCAATAATTCTAGTGTAGGCAGGGCCAATGATACTAGTTTCTCAACCTATAAAATGGAAAAATATTCTATTAAATTGGAGAATTTAAACAGCATTCCAGCAATGTCTTTTTTCTGATATTTATAACATCATCAAAGATATAAATTGTTTTAGGTAAAAGATGGCTCGTCAGCCTTTATAAGCAACTAAGGATAAATTTACTAAATACACTTAAAGTAAATTTACTTAAAGTGAATTTAGCACATTCACTTTAAATAAGTTTAGTAAATTTACTAAAAGTAAATGTAGCAAATTTATTAATTAGCAATTTATTAAAGTAATCCAGTTACTTTAAAATTAGAATTTGACAACAATTACATTGCGACAAAGGATAACGTACTGCTAAACAATTATTCTTTACAAAGATTTGGAACAAAAAATACTCATTGTAATTTTACCATTCAAAAGTTAACACATACCTTCCAAAACCAAATCTAAATTCTGAACAAAACAAGCCAATTTCAACAAG